>CM021698.1:153017101-153092438 GCA_011074415.1 Stictonetta naevosa
TCTCTTTCTCTCTTTCTCTCTTTCTCTCTTTCTCTCTTTCTCTCTTTCTCTCTTTCTCTCTTTCTTTCTCTCTTTCTCTCTCTCTTTCTCTCTTTCTTTCTCTCTTTCTTTCTCTCTTTCTTTCTCTCTTTCTTTCTCTCTTTCTTTCTCTCTTTCTTTCTTTCTTTCTTTCTTTCTTTCTTTCTTTCTTTCTTTCTTTCTTTCTTTCTTTCTTTCTTTCTTTCTTTCTTTTTGTGTGTGTGTGCTTTTCTTCATTCTTTTAGCCTGCTGACAAAATAATAAAAATAAAAATAATACAAATAAAAGGAGGAGCAAGAGAAGAGCAGAAGAAATGAGTAAAATTTTTATTCATATTCACCTCTATGTAAAGCCAAGGACTAAATTTGCCTTTTTTTTTTTATTTTTTGACAGTGGTTTGCAGAGGGAACTCATGGTCATTGGCTTGTCCTGCACTGAGCCTCTCCCCAGAGCTGGACATGCCCTTCTTGATATTCACTGAGTCTGGCTGCACATTTTTATTAATGCTGCTCTTGTTGGTGCACAAGTACAGAAGTCATCCTTCTTGCATTTCATCAAAAACACTTCCCTTTCCCAGTGGTGACTAGTCATTAATAATTTAGCTATTTAATTTATTTACCATGTGCTTTACTGATAACTCCAACTGCTAATTTTGTCATTACTGCTAGATCAAATGCTTTGGGAAGGCTTGCTGCTCAGCCTGTAATATAGGCAGAAGAGTGCACAAGGCAGCTGAACTGATTTAATTCAGGTTTCTGCAGATGTGCAGGACTCCTACACATTCGCTCTTTGAGTCCTAGAGCAAAAGTCTCAGTATTTGTTCAGGAGTCACTTCAGGATCAGGCCCAAGAACCTTTTTTTTTCAAGTAGACACAAAGGGCTTTATTGCCTTATGTGAGCACTAGAGTTATGTTGCTTTAAGATTATCCAATAGCCTCCTGATGCTGCTCCACAAAGCCCTCAGTTTCTGCAACTTCACTGCATGTATGTTCCTGTGTTCCGGTTTTTATCTCACATTTGAAGATTTCTCAAAAGCTGACCTCAAAAGGTAACACCACTGCTTGTCCCATCTTATAAAATTTCAGAGTGCATTTCACTCGGCCTAAATATTCAATGCATTTCTATCACTAGATATGCATTGCAATGCTCTTGGTTTCTGAGTGACTGCCATAAGCTTTGACACCCTAAGAAGATATTAATATTTCCCCTTCATTGTAATTCCAAAGGAATAAACAGTAATAATTATTGAATATTTTTTCCTTAGATATTGTAAACAGGCTATGTCTATCCATCACAGAGCCCCATATCGTTGCTATTTTTTTCTTTTGTCCCCAAAGAGTGTGACCTTTTAATTGATGCCTTGAGTTTTTCCTGTATGCTTTCCCAACACTTCAGATATCATTATTCAGCTCAGTTGTTATCACTTTCCTTTTTCATCAGATTTTATTACACTGCTTTTGAGTTTCTAATCAGCATTTTCAGGTCGCTCACAATGTCAGGCATATTGCATATTACCAAACATCTAGCACAAGAGCACTAACTTTTATAATCTTGTACCACTGGGAAAAAAAGAAAAAAAGAAAAAAAGAAAAAAAAGAAAAAGACTGTTACTTAATGTCCTGCATTTAGGATTAATCCTGACTCTCCTCCCCTGCAATGTTGCCTAGGATGCTGTCTTTCCCTTCTCCAAATGGAGGTCTGGTGATGCTCTACAGAGACCACTCAATCTGGGCCCTTCACAACAGGTCTTTTTTCACTTAAACTCAACACCTTATGCATAATATTTGTGCAAAGACTTTTTTTCTCATGATTTTCCCCAAGAGCAGGCTTCCTTATGGGACATCCTCCCCCAAGGAGGTTAAAACCATTTTGTTGTTTCCTCTCTTGTGTTCAATATCCTTGCTGATCTCTCCACCATCCTCAACCCTGTGATGCCCATTAGGATTCTCTGACCTTCTTCTCTCATATTGCTGATAAGGTTGATAAACAGGTTGATCTGACACTGACCCACAGTGTGATCCAAGTAGCACCTCCTTGTGATTCACATATACGTTATATCACAAAGCAGGACACTCTGCTATTAAGGCTCTGGATTTGGATTCTGGAGATTTGGGTTTTGTCCTTCTCTCTCTTTTGTATCTTCTGGGTGAGCTTGCACAGGTGATTTAGTTCTTTTGACCTATTTCTCCCTCGGAATAGGAGGGTTAACAATGCTGCAGTGCGGTTCTCAAGAGATATTTATTAAAGTTCATGTGGATACTGTGTTATCTGTGGCCACATGAATAAATCTTTATTGAGAATTATAATGTATGGTTGACTGACTCGTAGGCCAATCTATAGCTGGCTGTGCATGTCTAAAAATAGAGGGTTCAGTATCCTGACATTTCTCAGGAAACAGCAAATGAGAAATTTTGTTCACCTCTGCCACTTATGTGTGACACTTAATTCAGCCACTAGAGCTAACGGGACCAGAGTTGGGTCTCTTCATCAGTCTTCTGAAATAACTGTTGCCTCAGTCAACAGGAGAGGATAAATCCCATGCTGTAAATTATGTTTCAAACACTGTGCACAGTGCGTTACTCTAGATAGCTTAATATTTCTGTGTTCTGGTTAAAAAAAGAAAAAAAGCAAAACAAAGCCCTGTTCTTTAGCACTTGATCAAATACATTATTCGTGCTTTTAACCAAAATTAAAATTTATTGAGATAATTCTGTGGGTACACACTAGCCTGGAAAAAGGTTATTCTTTGCTTCTTATTCATCCACCAATTGTAAACTCAGCAGTCCTTTCAGAGACAATATCAATTAATATCATGAGCAGTGTTTTGTTAGGGACTGTTTCAAATGCCACATCATTAACTAGCATATTAAATCTGCAAATTTCCTTTCACCCAATAATTTTATAATTCTGCCAGAGAAAGCAGTTCTTCACGGTATATAATTCCTTTCTCCCCTTTGCATACATTCCCTGCTGCTTCCTGCTCACAATGTGGTGCATTTTCCCATGTTCTTATTTTTTTTCCCCCCTGCTTCTGTGCATGAGGTTCTGATCAGAAAAGCTGGACTGATTCTGGCCACAGAATAACCATCGTGTGGGCTACCAATGACTGAACTTGTCTCCTTCTTAGTGCAGACCTGCGGGTGATCTGAACTGAGTATTTAGAGGTGGAAGACCCAAAGCTGGGACCCTTAGGTTCTCTAAAGACAGCGGATACCAAACTTAATTTATCTTAATTACAGCAAAGCCTTCCAAGTTAGGTGGCCTTCCTGTGCTCATGCCATTGGGAAAAACACAAAGAGAAATAAATAAAAAAAAAAAAAAAGAAAAAAAAGAAAACACAATTTAGTAAATGTCTGGTCCCCATGTGGAAGATCTACAGCTATTGTTGGAAACGTCTTTGGTAAGCTGCTGGTAGCCCAGTTTTCATTTTGATTTGCGTTGGTAAGGAACAATTGTGAAGATGGAAGAGGGGATGCTTGTCTGCTTCCGATACAATGCTGGCACTGCTTCTCCTCCAGTCACACTCCACTGGTATTTTGTCAAATTTCTAGCTTCTGTGTGTGCTGGACTTGGCAAAGGAAGGTCATTTAAAGAGCTGTAAGAGCAGTTCCCAAGCATCAGCCTGTCCTTCAGCCCAGCTACCTTGTCTGTGACGGCTGGTGCTCATGAACTCTTAGGGTAAGAGCATAAAGTACAAGGGAGACATAAAGAGATAATTTCTTATATTTCCTGGGGTGGAATGCATCTGATTAAATAAATATCTTTGTCAAAACAAATGGAGAATAAATTGAGTCAGTAAACGGAGAGCTAGTCAACACAGACCGTGGAGCTCAGGCCATGATTCATCTGATCCCGAAGCAGACTTATAAAAAGGTCAGGTGACTCACTCCTTTAAAATGGCTGTATTTCTCCATGAATTACAAAGACGTTGTGTTTTGACTTATAGAAATACACACTACATGAAACTGGACAGGTGCAGAAAGAATTGTTTTCCTTATAGATATGGCACTGGTAAAAGTTGTCTGGGATAGACTCATAGAACCACAGAATGGTTTGAGTGGTAAGGGACCTTAAGAATTATATAATTCCAACACCCATGCATAGTATGGTGTCAGGTATTTCATCATCCCAAAGACACTTTCTTACCAATTATCTTTCTTAGGGAGATGAAAACCTTTGGAACAAACATCTCTGATATTCTCTGGCTAATGACCAGAATATTTTATCCCTTCTGGATGTCTTCTGGACCCTGGATAAACATTGAATTGGGTTGTTTTGAATTTTGGAGCTCAGTTCTCTGGGCCCAAATTCCCACATGTGACTGCTGCTTTGTCCCAGCCGTAAGGATTTAAAGATTCTCTCTCTTTTCTTCCCCCCTCTTTTTATTTCTACATGGACAAAGTTTTACAACCCCTACCATTTTTTTTTTGTTTGTTTTGTTTTGTTTGTTTTTTCATTGCAAAGGTCTGGGATATTGAGAAGTCAAATTATATGATAAGATTACCACTATTCTTGGGTGAAATCTTAGAAGATCATTATCCAGTCCATAGCTCTCCATATCTACAAGAGTGTTATGGGAGACTTGTTAAAGTCAAGGTAAATCACATCCACTGCTCTCTGTTTCCTTGGAGCTAGTCGTATCGTCAGGTTGGTCATGCATGACCTGCATTTGATAAATTCACTCTGGCTGTTCTTAGTGAGCTTTGTCTTTCATATTTCTGTACAGAGTGTCCAGAAGGATTTGCTTTGCAACCTTTCCAGAGAATAAGGATAAACTTATTGGCCTGTAGCTACATGGATCCTCCTTTTTTTGTCTGTCTTGAAATTGGTAGTGGCATTTGCCTTATCCCAGAAATCTGAAAATCCCGTGATTGCCTTGACCTTTCATGTCTGCTAGGAATAGCCTTACTATGACACCGGCCAACTTTCCCAGCACCTTCAGGTGCATGGCCTCATGGACTTGTGTTTATCCTATTTGCTTAAGTTGTCTTCCATTCTGTCTTCCTCTACCTTGTCTACAGGAACCTGGGAGGCCTGATGGTGAACATTATGAGTAAAGTCAAAGCAAAGAGAGCACAAATTAGAGAGATTTTATCACCTAGTATATGGGATAGAAGATGGAGAGACAGTTGCCCCAGCTGGTAGCTTCTTTTCTTCTATTCCTAGCAAAGTTCCTCCCCTCTTCATTGCCATCACTGACACCTTCCCCCTTGCACAACATATACAAGTCAAAAATAAACTGCTCTGTTGTATGAAATAAATAAAGGTAGTAAAATGAAAGAGATAAGATCCCCACCTTGAAAAATATATTGCCCCTAAGAGAAGAACAAGCTGCTCCACAAGTAAGCTGAACCATGCCAGCTATATTTCACTGTTCCCCATGAATGCTTCAGAGAACAGAGCTGGGGCAGGATATCAGGATCAGCATGTAAATGAAAAGTTTGGCAGCCATGTGAGACTCAATGAGCAGAACTGCACGAAGGAAACAAAATAAAAAATAAAAATTAAAAAAAAAAAAACAAACAAACAACAACAACAACAAAAAACAACCAAACAAACAAAAAACAAACAAACAAACAAACAAAAAAAAACAAACAGGCTGGATCTCTTTAAGTGAGTGTCAGTTCTAGGATAACCTGGTAGGGCCAGCCACAGTGTCCCAGTGTGGCAACATGAAGGAGAGAGATTTGAAAGGAAACATCTTCTCATCTTCTCCTTGCCACATGCATGGGGCTGGATTTCAAATGAGCTAACCAGAGCTACATGTGTGGAAATAAAGACTATAGACAGCCCCATGAATTATTCCTACAAGAGTTCAAGTTATTTTGGCCATAAGAGGTTCTTTCTAAGGGCAGTGGAAGATTGTGTATAATGGCTGGGGCTAGAAATGTGCTATCATGCTGTGGATGCAGGGTGCTAGGTTAACACCCTGGAGACCCAGACTCGAGTTCCTTTCGAGTCAGATTTTATACACGATTTGACTCTCTGTCTTCTGAGTCCCCTCTGTGAAATCCTTGCTACTCAGCCCCACCATGAAGGGGTACATAGTTAAAGATTATCAGGAGCGTTCATACTCAAGTAGCCACTGACTTACCAAGCCCAAAAAAGTTGTCCAGTGGAAAGCACAAAGTCACCCAAGGCTCAATGAAATTATCTGAAAAGATAGGTGATTTGGGCACCAAGACACCTAGGCTTTCTCCACTGAAGGCTTTATGCACGTGTGTAGCCTTATGTAAGCATATAGCCCATATGGACTTTGGCAAGAATATTGCATCTTGCATTTCATTGGGAAAACAAGGTTTTATGGCCCATGGGCACTCAGGAGCCTCTGTGAACTACTCATAAAACAGCTCTATCAATGACATAATTTTCTCTGAAGGAAGACCATGCATTTCTGAACTGTGAACACCATCCCTCCCACCTCCATTTCTGTCCCTTCTAAACATTTAATCCCTGCTTGGTATTGGCAATGTGAAAAAACCCTGTCCTGGTGACCATATTCCTAAAGGGAATTTTCTTTTTCTTCCCCTGGGGTCTATAAAACTCCGTGCTTGCTCACCTATTGCTCCACTTATTTCAGAAGCTGAGAACTTCAGGTTATCTTTCCAGAGACTTTCAAAATGAACAGCACAGAAGTGTCGTTTAATTAACAACTTGCCACCATCAGCAAGAGTTAGTTTTTGCACAGCCCAATTCATTTTGGAATTGGATATTTCTGTTACAAATAAGGCAGCAGTGTGGGTGATCTACAGCGCTTGTAAATTTTACTGGTAATAATTTTTAGTATTCTTTGAAAATCAATTCCAAGTTCTATTAGTTTACTTCCCTCCTCCCCATCCCCCACCATTCAGATTTAGATCATGGTACTTGTAATAGTTTTAATCCATTACGTGAATAATTCCAATTATCATTCCACACTTCTTTTATGTCATCTAAATTTTTTACTGCCTTTTTTTCTTTTACACCCCACAGTAAAATGATAGAGCCATCCCCATGGCAGGTTAAGTAAGTGGATGCTAAGGAAGTTTTCAAGCCTATGCAAGTATGGGCAATCCCAGCTTTTCCAGGTGCCTCTGTTCAGCTACCTCCATCTCTTTTCTCATCTATCCTTCTGTCTGGTCTTGACAATGCCTCTCTTGGTACAGGTGCATGGGGAGTTTGCAGGTGGATGGGATTGCTGGGGGAAGGATATTGGGCGAGCAGTGCTCCACCTGCTCTGCTTTCTCACAGCAGGAGAGCAGCCATGCATGAAGAATGATAATTATCTGTTGTAAATCAAGAAAAGTCAGTTTGATGTACTGAATTTTTATTTTTATTACCCCTCTATCCCCCTCTATCTCTTTTTTTTTTCTTCTTTTTTTTTTTTTTCCTCTTCCTTTTGGCAGGATTAATAACCATACGTATGTATATGTATGGCAGAAGGAGGAAAAAACCTTTTTAGTGAGACTATAGGAAACTGGTTGTGGTTGTTATTTATATCATGGTTCTTCCGTGACTTTGGATGAGATCACGATTGTACTGCTCTACATATTGAAGTAACCCAGAGCAAGAAGCTGCAGGCATTTATGATCTGAATAAGCAGGACCACGGACGTAGGATTACACTTGCTTTAGCAAATTTGTACAAGCAGGACCATGGACAATTGGAAACTGAGGCAGCAAGTTTTTGGTACAGTTGGTTGACACTATGGAGGGAATTACTGCCACAACCAATAAGTGGGTTCACATATTTTTTACTCCTGATCGAGGACTTCAATGGCAAGAATATTATTAAAGACTTTCCCCAAAACTACTTAAAATATGACCTGTGGCATCCACATTATGGACCATTTGAACAAAACGTTGCTGATAAAATTTGAAAAGTCCTGATGATATCTGTGGGGAAATTTCTACCTTGCCCTCTGTGCAAGGCTAGCTGTTATGCTAGACTCTGGCACACTTCCATTACATCAATAATTTTCAAAAGGTAAGGCATGAAATAGAAAGATGATGCCTGTACCTGACCACAAGTTTTTGTTGTTGTTATTTTCTTTTTTCTTTTTATTTCTTTCCTTTATCTCCTTTCTCTTTTCCTTTTCTTTTCTTTTCTTTTCTTTTCTTTTCTTTTCTTTTCTTTTCTTTTCTTTTCTTTTCTTTTCTTTTCTTTTCTTTTCTTTTCTTTTCTTTTCTTTTCTTTTCTTCTTTTTTTCTTCCTTTTTTTCTTCTTTTTTTCCCTTTTCCTTTTATTTATTTACATATTTATTTTTACTTTAATATATTTATTTTTACTTTACATAAATACATATATATGTATTTGTGACAACCACATTGAGATGAATTATTTTTTTTAGTTAGTTATGGATTGTTTTTCATTTTTACCCCCATAGGAAAAAATGTTTCATTTTCTCCTTTTCATCTCCAACCTCTCCAAACACTTATTTTCAATGTGTGTAGCTCTCCTCTGCCAACTCCGCTCAAAAGTCTCTGAAATCCAGTCCATGCCCCAAGTTCTCAGCTGAAACAACTTGCTCGGAAGTCTCTGATGACCTTTCCCAAGCCAAAGGTGAGGCCCAGCACTGCCCCTTAATCCCCTTGAGCTCCTCCACTCCCTTTGACTTCAGGAGCTCCTCTTCTCCTTTCCTGCTTCCCATGACCAGTGTTTTCCTACCACTCTCACAGCTCTTGTGAAGGATTCTCCTTATTCTCCATCTGGCTGGGGATTTCCACAAGCTTGTGGCCCTGCTTCTCTCATCTGCCATTACAACTGCCAGCCCAGTGTGCTGCTTTAGCAATTTCTCTTTCAACAGATGGCCACCTAAGGTGAGATTAATTTTGCCTGATCGTATGCAGACACAAGGGACACTTCTGCATCTGAGCTATTTATTTAACTATTTATTTCTCTATGGTTAATGGGGGTAAAGGGGAACTTTTAGGACACAGTTCTTCAGATGTACTTCAGAGGTGTTTCTGACGAAGTGATGAAAAGCACCCAGAGATATTTGTGTCTGTCCTGTAGGGATTTTTGATGATTGCTTCAAGAGGGGGGCAATCTGCAGTACATGTATCTTAAGGAAAATGAGATGAATTAGAAACTTTTGTCCAAACTGAAACACGAACATCACCTTCAGCTTGGGCCTATCAAATCCTCACATCCCAGTTTCTAAGTTCCTCTGTGGTACCTTTCTTTTTTGTATGCTTGCAGACTAAACTGCACATCCCTGCAAGGCCCTCCATGTAGTAAAGCACATGACAGGATATTCCTCACTCCTTTTTCTTTTTGCCTACCCAGCCATAAAGATTGGGTATCCCTTCTTTAAATAACAGGAAGATATTGAAAAATGGAGAAGAGATATCGAGGAGGCTAGAATAGCCTGAGAAGAGGAAGGACTTGTTAGCTGAGGTACAGCACTGACCACTGAAGTTAGACCATCTCTAGATCTATCTGGAGATCTCTGTACTGCCTTCCCATTAATGCTGTTTCTTGTTTTGTGTACCATTTCAGCTACTGTTGTTGTTCATGGACTGTCTCCGTACCTTCTGTAGCTCATGAAACATGATTGACAGCATCTTTAATCTGCCTCATTTCTGAAATCGCATATGGGTTCTACAGAATTGCTTCTCTTTCTTTTGTGGATGCCCTATGAAAGCCAAAAATATGTGCCTGTAACCATCCAGTTTGAGTTTCATCACCATGTCAGGTCCTGAAGAGGGAAGATTTGATACCAAAACAGCAAGCTGCAATGCAGACCCATGGTTAGACCAGAATAAAAGACTATCACCCAGTTACCTGACCACGTCACTGGGCTGGATTTCAAACCTCACCTTATTTCTTGTGTGGTTTTCAATTGACAAAGACAGAGCAGAGTGGAGAAGGTCTACATTTTGTTGGCATGAGGGACAGCTGGGGACCTTCTAAGCTCCCCAGTTTTTGTTGCACAGAATGGAACTCCCTCATCACCAGAAAGATATTCAAATGCCTAAATGAATAAATATCAGCACAAACCAATTAAAGGGAGGGAAAAGCAGGCCCTAGGAGATGCAGACCTGGAGGTTCTTGGTTCAGGATGCCTCCTGTTCTCACGGGTCTCTCCATGCCATGTTGCATTTCCCTGTATAGAAACATCAATCTGTTTTCCCTTCGCTCCCCCTTTCAGCTCTGTTGGCCATGTGGAATTGCTTTTAGAGCTTGCTGTAGGGTGAAAGTGCTTTGCAGCTTTGAAAAACAGGCATGCAGCAAAACACAGAGAGTTTAAGGAACAAAGAATGAGAACAAACAAAACCATTTTCATATTTGCTGCTAAATGTCTTCCAGCCTCCAGCCTTGTTATTCTTCCTCTAGAATTAGAAAAACCTGTTAGCAGAAAGTGTGCTTGCACTTTGGCAGTTAACAGCTTATTATTTAGATCAATATGGCAATTCTCTTCTCCCCTTAATAATACCACTTTGCATTTATATAGTGGTTAGATATATATTTATATATACATTTCTTTAGTTGATAGCTAAAGCAGATTTTGCAAGAGCCTCTGAAAGAAAGTAAATATTGTGTCTGATGTGCAGGGATCAAGTAGATCTCTGTTCTGAAAGCTACAACTGACAGATCTGCAAAGAACCCATTTCTCCAGACAAATAGAAGGAGCAATTACATTCCCCTTCATCTATAATATAACTAGAGGTAATAGAATCTGTTTTCCACAGCACTGATCCCCAAGAGAAAAAGAAAAAGAAAAAAAAAAAAAGAAAAAGAAAAGAAAGAAAAAAGAAAACATACACACACAAAAAACTATGTCAACAAGTACAGAAGGACAGAAAAACTTTCTATAGGACTATCTGCAAACTGTCATTATGTGTTTGGAGATGTGAGCAAAATGGAAAGGGAAAACCCAGTGAGTAATCAAGAGAGGCAGAATGTCCCAGCATGGAAACAAGCAGACTGCGATGGACACAAAGATTCCTCAGGACCCAACTTTGGCTGTCAGGAGTCAAGAAATTAGGCCTTGATTTTTTTCTCCGATGCTTGGAAAAGAGGATGATGCGCTTTTCAAATAGTCACGACCACAGCAAAGTTAGAGTGGTGCCAATCTGTTGATGTATCATCCTCACAGATGCAGGTCCACAAGGCTCAGATACTGGTTAGTCTCAAGGTCAGTTTGGTTCCTTCTTTGCAGTTTGAACCCTGGGAAAATTGAGATGTGGTAGGTTGCACAGTTCAGGAGCAACACAGAACTAGAACCCAGGGGTCCTGAGGGTTTTATGTTCCTGGTTCACCATTAAAAAGAGGAATTGGGTGCACTGGAAAATGTGATTCTAGGACTTGTCAGCTACAATGAGACTTGTGCAAGGTGAAAACATCTGCTTATTAGGTTGGTGAAATATAAATTTATATGGAAGGCCCCATGTACTCCTTTCATCCAGCTCATGCCTTACTCAGAGGGCTATAAGTCTCCTCCAATGACAGCTCAGGCCACTACATAATAATTAATTTTCCATTTGAAAAACTAATATCAAGAAGGTTTGATTTGGTTGTGACCAAAATATAACTATGCTAAATTGTTCAAGAAGGGAATATAAACCATATGTTTTAAGCACACATAGAAATTGTACAACCACATGCACACAGTCAAGTTACAGAGCTATGCGGACAGTTTTGAGTTTAAAGTCACCTTCATGGGGAACAAAATACATGGACAAAATACATGGACTTTTCTCTTCAGGGTCCCACTGAGCTAGGCTGATTGCCCCAGGACCTCCACAAACACTCTCCCTACCCCACTATAGGGACCTATACCACGTAGTGACTATGACTTACTTCACAGCACTAAAACAAAGGTACTTAAGGGTTCCTTCTGCATTATAAGTATGTTTTTAAGAAAATATGTCAAGCTATGCATATATGTCTGCGTTCTTGCAAGAACCATTTTCAGTATTTTCAAGGATAATTTGCTTTTTAGTCAGGAACAAACCACATGCCCGGGGCCATGTTCTGCAATGTGTTGAGCTTCTGTAGCCTCCAGCAAACTGAGAACATTGTCCATGGCCAGCTTTGTCTTCTTCTGGGAAAAGCAAACAGTCCCAAATGCCATATTAATGTTAACAGGTTTCTTGGCAAAACTGTATCATTCTTGGAAGTATTTTCTTGCACAGGTGTTTTGCTCTGTGATCTGTACGGGAGGGAAAGCAATATGCTTTCCATTGAAAAAACAAAACAAAAAACCAAACCAAATCAACCAACCAAACAGCCATGTTTTGCATTTTACTTTTTGATTTACTGGGAATTTTCCTTGTTCCAAAAATGACAACCTTTGGCAAAATGAGCTGGCACTTATAGGCTGCTAGTTGTCTTCTCCCCTTGGCTTGCCTCCAACCCCTGCAACCATCTTCACTTCTGCTCTTTTCATTTGCCCATGGTCCCATCCTCAGAGCTGAGGAAAGAGCTTTGAGGTCTGGTCTGATCCTGTTTCATACCTAGGAGCTTCATTCACCACACCTGGAGGTACCCGGCTTGGACACCTGGCTCCACCAGAAGTGCAGTTCTGCAGTCAAAGAGCTGTGCGAAGCCCCGAGTATCATGGTGTTCGAGTGTCACCATCCTGTCCCTTGATTACCTCCTTAAATAAATACTAATGGATTTTCTCAAAGTTTTTTTTTTTAATTATTTTTATTTCTTCTGTAACCCCTTTCCCACTACCCCTCCCCAAAGCTTTCCATCTCTGGTGGCAGGAGTCCTTACCAGCCCCCCTCCCTTGCATCGCAGGAATGTAATTTGTACAATTTCCCCTGCTTGCTTTGCTTAATTGTCTCATTTGTAATATTCTATCCTCTTCCCTTTCCAATTCATTCAGAATACCCGGCCTGGTTAAAACAAATATGTATTTTTAATTTTAAGCAGCCTAATTTAATTTTGTAAATGCGGGATCAGTATTAATCAGGACGACTTCTGAAGTACATCAAGGCACATCGAGACTCAGCCAGCAAAATAGCAGGTGTTGCTCAGTTTCACACCCCTCCTGTCACTTTTTTTTTTTTTTTTTTTTTTTTTTTACATGTAAAGCTCTGAAATTCTCTGCCTGAGGTTCAGGTATTCAGAGGACTTCCCAAGCGCTGCGGGGGTGGTTAATAACCAAGGAGAAGCGGAGGCAGAGTAGAAGAAGAGGGGTTTTACAGGTGATTTTCTCAAGGTCAGGAAAACAGCCTGCTTTTAGGAGTCTTGTGGTAGCACTGCTTACTAGAAGGCTTCCCAAGCGTCTCTCCTAGATCATTTACGTCTGCTACTGCTCTCTCCACCAGACCTCATGTCTTGTCTCCATCCCTGGTTTTATCCCATCCACCTCAACTAAGCCCTCAAAAAAATGTATTTCCTTCCACACCACTAGACATAAATCACCACCAAAAAACTTCTGGCCATAACTGGTTTCAGGAGACTTTCGGTTTGCAACTGGCTTGAAGGTTTTACCAGCTTGGGATGAAGATTTTGCTTAGGGGTCTGTCCCCTATCCTCAAAGTCCCAGATGAGACTTCAGCAGATGCCTGACGCATGTACCCAAGGGGGTCACAGGCTCACCCCAGGGGGAAGTGTGAGCCCCCAGTGGGGCAATAACTGTTTATGGCCCTTTAAAAGCAGTGCCAGGAAAGTGAAGAACTTTAAATTTCACAGGTGGGGACTGCTGGTGAAGATGAGGTATTTTGAGTCACCTCATGGAGACATCTCTATGCTACCAGGGATGTTTCCACGAGCTACAAGCCTCTAGTGACTGAGGGCTGCTTGCCAGCCTGGTAATCCATGGCAGTTTCTGTATTCAAATGAATTAATATATTTTATTCTGTGCAGTTCTGAGCAGTGAAAGCTGGACATTCATCCCTTCTCTGTATTGGCCTCCCACATCTCCCATGCTTTAACTTCTTCTAGCCTTCCTCTAGGCGACTGGGATGTCATCCCATTGCATGAAGGCCCTCCAAACCTTCAACTCACATCTGTCCCAGGCCAAAAAAACATCTAAATGGTGCTGTGTGCTGGCAAAGTGTGTGCCTACCCAGTGCTGAAAACTGACACCCCCTTCATAAATGATGGTAAAGCCAAGCAGAGGGAGTGAGGCCGCCAAGATGCACTTGTTGGGTGAAGCACTTTATGGTTTTTGCTGAATTTTGGGTGGAAATTTCATTGCGGGCTTCCAAGGGAAGCTAAGGGGGCTGCAATTCCCTCCCTAAAACTTCCATTTTTCTGTTAACCCCTCCTGAAGATGTCTTTAGCTGTTCCCTCATTTTTTCTTATGTGAAAATGAGGGAGGATGCTGAAGCTGGGGCACAAGATCACGTCTCAGGAACTCAAATGGTGATCATTTGATGGTTAATTCCTTATCAAAACATACCCCGCTTTCATCCTTGCTCCTGTGTTTCCCTTGTTTTTCTAGTAGTAAATCCCAGAGCTGAGTTTCCAGGCATCGTGTGGTAAAAATACACAGCTGAGATGTTTCCAACTGGCTTCTCAAGGTCTCCCCAAAGCTGTTGCTTTGCAGTGGCTGTGCAGTGTCCAGGAACATGAGGTCTCAACCAGGGTGGGAGGTGTTAGGTGAATGACAGGAGGTGAAACAACACTAGTGCAATTCACCTGCCTCCAGTGCTTGACCTCGTTAGCAGCTTTGGGTGGGCTTGGCGATGCTCAGAAAGGGTCCTACTTCAACAGACCTTTGCTGGACATTTGTGTGCCTGTAACCCAGGGGTCAGCATATGGCTGCTGAACCATAAAAACTTGCCTTTGTACACTCAGCTTTACACTAAACCTGTAAATTTCTTGCCAGTGAAAGTTCCAATGAGAAGGATTTATTTATTTATTTATCTGTTTATTATTATTATTATTATTATTACAGAACCTAGAAGTTTTTACAGCAAGTGCCAGGAAACTCAAGCACTATCTGCACCTGGAGTACACTGGATAAATGGTTCTTTTCTTTCCACCCCTTCCTCCCTACCAAGAGGTTTTATGGTGGCATTGTGGCATTACGTGGCCACTGCCAGCAGTAGCAAAGGCCAGTAGGAGTAGCCAGTATTAAATGTGGCAGAGATAGAACTGAGCTCAGGAAACCTCTTCCAGTTCACGATAATAGCGACTTTCACTTCTTAGGACCCCGTAATCTATACTTTTTGGAACATCAGTTCTTGTCATATGTTATTTGTGTATTTTATGTATGCATTTTGCCTTTTCCTTGTATTTGATGCTATTTTATTGTGTTGAACACGCTTGTAACTGTTGCAAAAAGCAGGTGCGAAGGTATCTGAGCTCTTTGACTCCCTCCTGTGAAAATGGCTCTCAAAGTGTGTTGTGGATTGGGGAGGAGTGTCAGTTCCAGACAGATGGCCACTCTCCCTATTGCAATGCATTAAACTGAAAGAGCTATTTTAAAAACAATTCTGTCCTCTTTTTTATCTTTTTTTTTTTTTAACTATTATTATTATTATTTTTCCCCATACCTTTTAGGAGTGCAGATGGAAGGACTTTCACTCTGCTCCCTTATACCCATTTGGAAGGTTAGATGGGTCTTGGTAGCCTGCCTGGTCTGCTATGTGACCTTTGATTTGCTTTTGGAGAGGGACTAAACTTAACTCTCTGCCAGGACTCAGAATTGTTCAGGGTTCAGGAGATGCTTACAGATGGACACAGAATGGATAGTGGTCTGTAGCGTTCAATGTAGGGATCAATGAGAGCTATGAGAACAGCTATGAAATTCCAGAACATCCCCTTCTAAAGAGATTGCTTCCGATTCTGATCTCAGGAGTACTTCTACTCCTCATTTCCTAGCAGAAGTAAGTCTTGGGGCTTTATTTCCCTGTGCCATCATGCACACAAGTTCAACAGTAATGCATGAGGGATGGGCAAAACACTGGTGGACCAGTTTCTGGGTTGCCTATCTCAGTGAGAGCTTGAAGGACCTTTGGTGGGGGAATCCCTAGCAAGCTATTCGGGAGAAATCAGAGGCACAAGACACACGAATGGTCAGAGGGAGCAAAGATGGACATCATCAAATTGTGACCCAGGCCTCACATTAGCATTTCCAGCCCTATTTCTTCAATCCTTCTCTGACAGAGGATGTTCTTGGTTTAGAGACTGCTATTTCACTTGAAATGGCCTAGAGCAAGACATCTACTCATTGATGTGAGTATGAGACGAGGTACAACAAGCACTGTGACCCGCTGGTCAGCTTTCTCTACAGATCCACCACAGCCCAAGAGCTAGAACTGGCATGATCCCACCATATCGGCCAGAGAGAGTGTGCCCATTGGCACAAGAACCTCACCCGACCCTAATGCACATATGGCAAACTGCTGGCCATGCTGATGCACCTGTAGGTTCAACTAATGGAGTAGGAGGACCATGGCCACCAGGAGCCTCTGGTGACACTGCCTTCAGATGGGGAACTTGTCTGACAGCTTTGGAGGCAGTTGTGTGGCTCCCAACCATGTGAGCATCCCACCACAAACATAGAGGAAACTGGGTCTCTTGCAAATATCTAGGAGCTGGAGGGAAGAAGGAGAAGGGGAGGCTTTTGTTATGAAAACGTGTCTTCTCAAGCAGCTGCTATGTGCATTGAGGCTCTGCTCCCAAAGAAGTGGATGAACATCACTTGCTGTTGAGAAGTAGAAAATGTGTTTTTTTTTTTTTTTTTTTTTTTTTTTTCTTAAAGGCCTTTCAATTTTCTGTCCTTAAACTGCTCCTGTCTTATACCTGCAAGCTTTTTTTGGTTTTGTTTTTCTTCCATCTCATTTTTCTCTCCCATCCTGCTGAGAATGAGGAGTCTGAGTGTCTGCAAGGTCTGCCCATCAATGTTAAACCACAACAAGTGGTCAAGGTGATGCCTGGGGACAAGGGATGGAGGGTTAGGCTGGTATGGGTGACACAGAACAGTCAGGCAGATGAAAGAACAAAAGAGACCTTTTTTTTTTTTTTTTTTTTTTTTTTTTCCTTTTCTTCCCATTCCCTCTAAGTATTTGCTGTAAGGGATTACTACCTTAGTGTTCTTCTTTACTGACAGGAATAATGGACACATTTTATTGAGAGTGTTAGCAGGCAGCCATCAGTCTGGTCTGGAGGTCTGAAATCAAAGGGCATAGGGGGCAAGTATCCCTTGTTTTGTTTACTTCCAGAGACACATCTTAGCGCTACAGGAACACTATTTATTTCCTCGTGCTCAGGGGGAGCTGAACTAGGTCTTGGCTTTTTTTAAATGGCTTTCTCTAAATAAACTTTCTAAAGCACTAGCCCAGAAAAGGCTGCTACGTGCATGTATTTTGACTAGACTCTTACTAATTCCATATGGCCCTAAGAAGAGAAACCTATTTTAAAAATGTTCCTTAAGAGAGCTGTGACTAATCTGAGCTGACCTAATTAACCCAAAATGTCCTGTGTGGAAATTAGTGTGGACTCTGAATAAAAGGCCCAGGCAGCATGCACATAAATTTTCTGTCTGCACTTTCATTCCCAAGGAGGCAGTCAGTTCTTCAAATGTTATTTCTGGATTGGTATTCAGAGCTTACACCTTGCCAGTGGCTTCTCCCTGCAAGGAAGCTAAATGCTTTCACCTCATCTTGGAAAAAATAGTTGTGCACTTGACAGCAACAAATTCTTTTTACACTTGGTAAAATAAGCAGGTTTCAACTACGTGTGATGTCTTCTCAGGAAACTGTTACCCTCAGCTCTACTCTAATTTGGGGAGATATAGTCAATATAGTCAGTGGAGTGTTGTACTGCAGGGTACAATCCCTCCTGCTGTTAAGAATAGATCTCTCAAAATAAAGTAGGTCAGTTGGACCCCAGCGTATCTGTTGTGGGTTTCATTCATTTATTTATTTATTTCTGCTGACTATGCATGGAACCTTAAGCAATGATCTTAGGTAGATCATATGGTGGTCTTCTCAAGTTGGGTTGATGAATCCCACCCTACACACTGGACTCAATAATCCTGGGATCTCAGACTGATGTTCACACCATAGAGGGGCAAAGGGCTACTAGGCAGGGGAATTTCTGCCCATGGGGGTAGGTTTGCACCTTGTCAAAGAGATGATAGCAGAAAAATAATGATCAGGGAGGAATGGAGTGGGACATTACTTAACACATTGTGCAGTATGTGTTACGTATAGAGAAAGAGGCCCCAAAAGTTGGCATCCTAGAGTTGTTATTCAGGGTGAATCTGCAAGACCAAGACACGCCTTGGCTGTGAGGATCTGGGACAGGTCTCACCTGAAGCCAATATATATTCAAGGTCTGTCTGACAGCTGAGAAAACTGCATTTTCTCAGAGGTTAAGAAAGGAGACAGTAGAAAAGGTTGTGTCCTTTTGCTGGTGTTTGAGGCTTATGGCTGAGGTGGTTGTGAGAGGAAGGAACTCCTGGGAGAAAAGTTAAATAAATTAGTTTGATTTGAGCAGGCAATGGACCATTTATGGGCTGCTGTCAAATAGAAAGGATAAAATATCTGTTTGGACACAGGCAGATGTATCTGATATGAGTATTTTAATGACCCTTGCATAAAGATGGCAGATGAGTTTTTCCAGAGAAAAAAATGGTAAGAAGAGGGCTAGGAATCCTCCACAAAAAACTGAAGATCAGAGTCTGGAAAATGGGAAGAAAAAGTCTTAAAAATAGAAAAGACCTTAACCCTTAAGATTTAATAGTACAGAAAAGAGACAGAGAAGAACGACAAATAGGTAGTCCTAAATCTATGTATTCCATAAAGGTACAGGACACAACCAGTTTTGAATGTAAACATGAGTTTGGAACAACTCTTCTTTTTTAGGGAGAAATTATTGTCCAGGATAATTTGATGTGACTACTGTTTGGGCTCTCCAGAAGAAAATACAGGTTGAAATGATTTCCTTGGAGAAATAATATCCCTGTTGTTGTAATCACTGACTTGAGGTGTTTGTGGTGCTGAATTGTCCCTCCATAGTGCAGGACAACACGGAGGACGATGCATGTTAGAGCAGGAAGAATTGGAGGAAAGATGCACTGCCGGTGCCCATGCATCACTGATGTTGCCTTGTAGTTATGACTGCTGAATATTTTTGGACATATTCTTGAGTTATAAAGTTCTCTTTTTCCTCCAGGGTGATGCCTTACAGGGACATCACTCAAAGACAAGGGGACTTCCTTCCATACATAATACAACCTATTTTAAAGATAAGACTTGATCCTGGTTTGCAGATACAGCTTTCCTTGTGTGTGAGCTGAGCATGAGTGAGTCAGGCTCCCTTTAAAGAATTATCTTCTTCAGGGACAAAATTGCCAAGTATTCCTGGAAAGAAATCCCATTCCTCATTATGGAATGACAGGGAGAAGGAGACTTGTGGGTAAGGTCTGCTAACCAGAATTGAGCTGAGCTATTTTTTTAGAGATGACTAGATAAAAGCACCTGTCAAGGAAGGCAGGAGGACAGGAATGGTATCACAGACCACTCAGTACAGCACTAATAGGTGTCATGTATGAGGCTGGGGGGAAATAAGAGACACAGCTGACTGCAATGTCAGGATGAAAAGTAGAGCAGCACTTTCTTAACTGATGCCAGCCACCCTGTCCTTCCCCTGTTTTGGCATGGAGTCTGGCTGGGGTTGGAGAGGTGCCAGAGATATCAGTGCAGTTGTGTGTCATGGGCCAAATGGATTGGGGGACAAAGACAGGCTTCTCTTTTTTTATATCTCTATCACTTTTCTTTGACAATGACCTACATAATCTCTGCTTGGAGAACTCAAATACTAATGCAGGCTCTACCTACGCAAGCAGTGTTAATGAGAAAGTGTGAGGTCCTAAGACATACTTTTCACTAAGAATAAGACAAATGAACAGACAAATGAAAAATATGTATAAGAAGCAAACAAATATATATATATATTTTTTTTTTTCTTTTTTTTTCTCTTTTTTTTTTTTTTTTTTTTCTATTCCTGGACAGCCCATTGTTGGAAATTGTAGTCCATCATGCTGTTTTGAGAAGGTGCAATAGTTCTGATCATCCCACAATTGTCCAGTGCATGTTTCTCCTTCTGGATGGAACTAACTTTATGCAAACTGTGGTCTTTGAAAAGAGGCTGTAGTGTAATTGGTGACATTTATATGGATTGGTAGGCTTTTATATTGAAATCACATCAGTCTTTAAAAGGAACCACAGTTATTAAATGTGGAGAAACAGAATTGCACGTAGCTGGTGTTTCAGTTTTATGTTCCTCATTGGTCAGGGAATTCAGCCTGTCAAAAAGCCTAAACACATCCAGGCATGGGTAGCTAAATAATGTAGCTGCAACTCCTGACAACATTGCAAGGGAGCCTATAAATACCTTTCTGTGATCCTTGTTTGCCAAAACATCTCATCAGACAGTTTCTGCAAGGTGACATGCGGTGAGGCAAATAAAGAAATAAGTATCTGGTGCTTATCAAAGGTGGAATATACTGGCAAGGCTTCTATTTTTCTACCTCCTCCTCACCACCCATCATCATTGTCCTTGACTGGTGTGGGTAAAAATGTTGGTTGCTCACTAGGGGCAGCACCCCATTGGCAAAGGCCTGAAGAACAAAAATTTATACTGCAAGCTCTTTGGGGCAGGAACTCTTTATTTCTTGTATCCCATACAGTATGTCACACCGTGAGGCCCTGACCTGGTTGAGACTGTCATGAGTAATAAATAAATCAGTATTAATCATCGCGAGCAGCAGCCACCTTGGGATGAGAAAATGATTCATTACTCCAATCTGCTGAATTATTCACTCTTCTGGTGCAAAAATGGCATGAAATATGAGCTCTGAGGATCTGGAGGTTTTTAGCATGATAGGGATTTTATTCTCATATTAGAGGTAAACTACAGCTGGACTAAAATAATTCCATCTGAAATTTGTGACTAAAAATGTGGGAGTTCTTTTGATTGAATAACACATTTTATTAAAAATATCCTTTCTTTATAACACATTTTATTAAAAATATCATTTCTTTTGTCTACACTTTTTTTTTTTTTACATTTCAACAAATAGTTTTTTTAAGTCTTTCCCACCCAAAGTTATATTCAGCACCATGCGACATAAAAAGAAATTTAAAAGGTGAAAAAATTTCTATTTCTATTTCTATTTCTATTTCTATTTTTTTATTTTATTTTTTTTCTAAAAGGAAAATAAATACTTAAGAAAATAATAGCTTCCTTGTAAAATCTCGAAATTTGCAATTGTCCGTATTATGATCTCCTAGGAGTAAACTTTTTCTAAAGGTACTGAGAAATGGCATGTATGGGAAAAAAGGAAGAAATTCAATAAGGTGTGTATCAGGGAGCATATGGGTGAAAGTTAATATCTTCTGTGTTAGTCTCCAATGAAAATTCTGTGAAATATTCTAATTTGCCCAGAAAATTAAGTTGCACTCAATGTTATGATCCGGCTGTTTTCACCTAGGAGGGCAATGGGAACATGAAGCACAGAATCCCATTTTGAAGTATTTCTTTTTTAAAATAATTTTAAAATTAATTTTCTCCTCCATTTTGTCACTGTGGATCTTCTGGAGTGTCCTGGGTCCTGATGGCACCTTTGCTTCTTGAAGGATTATTTGCCCTGATAGTGTTATTCCTACTGATGTTATATGATGATTCTTACCTTCACATCACCTGTGAGGCAAAAAGTGGGAGAGGGTTTCACACAGGAGATATCAAATTTAATGAAAATAATAAAAAACGGTCTCATTCAGAGAGATCAAAAGAAGCAGTATGAATACCTTCTTTCTGCCAGCCTCATTTTCAATAGCTAGAGCAATGACGGAGATGACAGCTACCAGTCCTATCAGTGTTGCTTATCTCATACAGATAGGTTACCTGTGCTGTGGTAGAAGGATTTATTTTAAGTGAATTATTGCATTTCCATCATCTGATTCTTGGATAATAATAATAAAAATAATTCTGGCCATTTTGATATTTCTAACTCAAATATCATCTTTCTTGAGGGCACTTTTGACTAAATAATATTGGTTTTACTGCTTGTGTAGGAAATAAAACCACAGCACACAAAGAGCAATGTAAATTAAATAAAACAAACCAATAAAGTGCTTTAAAACCTTTACCTTATTGGAAGTATTTAGGGATGTGAATGAATAAGGATATTGGTTTTCCTGTCCGCCCTGGTCTTTCCCTAGACTGCCAGCAGGGGATACACCTTCAAGAATGTAAATGAATACCAAAGCTAATGAGATCCCATTAATATTATTAAATTACCCAGCAAACACTATTCATCACTGTAAACTCATTTAGAAGAGAAGAAACTCAACCAAATTACTGTAGGGTCCTTGGCAGTTACCCAATAACCATGATGAATAAGGCCAGATCCTGACAGCTTATTGACACTGAGTCTGCTCGCAGAAGCTCCCCAGAACCCCATCCTCAAATTAGGCTTCAGGAGGATTGTTGTGCCTTCAGGAAAAGTTGCATGGAAAGCAGACTCTCCCTTCCAAGATGATGGAGAGAAATGAGCATCCCTTTGCCCTTTCTGTTTTGTCAAGTGGTCCCTCCTCACCTCGTCCTTTGGGTTGCTGGAGGCTGTGGGGAACAGGGAGGGGAATGAAAGCCGTCCAGCTTCATCCATCCACTGGAGCCCTAATGATGGATTAGTACAGACTCAGAGGACTGATTAACATAACTCATAAAATCCAATGAATTCACTGAGCTGGGCAGGGATAGGAACCCCCTTTGGGAAAGAGAGAAACCTGAAATGAAAACCAGACTATGTAAGCATGAAGAGAAAGTTCATGTTCCAGCCTGGGTGAACATCCCACCATCAATCAACCTGCTATTCCAGCAGAAAGTGAGTGTCTGAGAGAAGAGTACAAAGGATTTCAGGAGAGAAAGTGAATGCTCGTTTCTTGCTGTTCTTGAATTTCTGCACAGTTGGCTTCATGGGCATTGAGTTCCTGGTGCTCCCCACATCGACCTGGCAATGCAGTGCGTGATACACCTGGGACTGGTGGTCCACACCATTGGTGGTGGTAAAGTCCTTTCAAAACATGCTGTGCATCTGCATCCAGGTAAGGACCAGAAGGTTTTGTTGAGATACTGACTGAAATGGTGGGAGGTCTCTTGACAACATGTCGCTGTTGTTTTGGAGAGCCCTGACTGACCAGCATGATGCTCTGGGCTGTTGGATGAACATGTCCATTTTTCCAGCTTCTTATGTATTATAAGTTTTCTTTTGGCCTCTGTTCTTTTCAGGAAATTTATTCTCATTCAATAAATCTTCTGTACAGATCTTATATGAAAGCTTTTGCTAAGCTTAAACACCTCTAAGCTAAGTCTTTTCTGAAGTCTTGTTTCGTTGCAGAGATACAACTAAACAAAGAGGCTGAAGAGCTCTATACGAAGAGCTTCCAGCTTATGTCTGTCCCTATTCCTAAATTGGAAGATGTTTCACTAAATTCAAGAATGCCAGGCTAAAATTTGGTCTGAAGTGAAATTTAGTGCATAAAACTAGAATAAATTTGACCCAAACTCAGTGTGGTGATGTAAATCTGATAGAAGAAGGGGTGAAAAGCTTTTGGAGACTTAATCCTGAAGTCTACAAACAAGAAGGAGAATACCTTCTGAGTGTGGAAAATGGTGATATCAGTCCAGATCTGTGTTTAGCACAGTTAGCACTACCTTCCTCATCTGTATTGCCGTCAATGGCATTGTGATGTCTGGCAATTACTAGATTAATTACTATAGCCAGTCTTACGCTCGCTTGCAATAATTATTCTTTATGATGAATCTTTGGCGAAACACTAAGATATAACAGTGAAAAATACAGGTGCTTGTTGTCAGCACTGGTGTTTATTAGGCACAGTTTGATATCTGGGCATAATATGATTTATCTTGGCAGGGTTTAAAAAGCAGCTAACTCTAAATGCCTGTCCAAGCTCTTCTCATATCCAGCTTGCTAACTAATCATTACAGACTGAAGGACGAGATGCTGATTTTACACTGAAACACATCTGGTGACATATAGAAATGGCGTACATAATTCATAACAAACCATTTGGTCTGTTTATCTACTTAAAAGTGGTCCACAAAGAGATCACAGTTTTCTGAAGAGCAACATATTTGCCATATGCTGCCTGCCAATAACTCTTGGTTTGCAGACAGTTCATGAGCAGTTGGCTGTGAGCACTGAATGTTTTGGCCTATGCCCATTTTGGAATAACTGAGATGCTTTCATCTGTTCTTGGAAATGAACCCATCCCAAGCCTGGGTAGTATTTAGGTGTGAGCCTGCCTAGGAATTCTGAATGCTCTGCTAACAAGCCAAAGACATTCAGGTAAACAGCTGAAACCAAATCAGGAAGGTAACACCTTAGTGGTGTTGATGAATGAGAATAGAATAAATCAGAATTCAGCTTCTCTTAATTAATGCTCCAGCCCTCACAATCATTCTTTTCCCAGCCTGCCAGCCTTAGCGTTATATATTGTTACAGGGCAGTGTTCTGAGTGGAGATCACCTAGTTAGAGAAGAAAGAGGTTTTAAATGTTAATTTTGGCATTATTTAATAATGTCATAACAATAATAAGGGTGCTATAATGTAGGCTTTATATAATTTTCTGTGGGATCGTGTTAACATAAACCAACTTGTGCATAGACATTATGTGACAGCCCTTAATATTTGTGTTGCTATCAAAAATACCAATATATGACTCTCTTCACCTAGTCATCTGAACATATCCAGTAACCTTGGGTGACAGTTGTGATGGAAACGTGATTTAATGTCTCAAAAAGTTTCAAGGAGGTGTTTCACAGGAATGTTGAAGGCTCATCCTAAAAAAAAACAAAAAACAAAACAAAACAAAAAAAAACAGGCAAAATAGGCGTTCTATTCAACTTATGGGGCAAACAGCAAGCTGGAGAGATCTTACTTAAGTGAATAAATATTTTATAAGGGTTGCAATTAAAATGACAGGTGAGGAAGCATATATACCAAGGAAGTCCAGGTCACAACAAACTTCCTGAGACAAAATGAGAATAAAAATCCATAAGAGAGAGAAATAGGATTTCTTTTTTTCTCATTCCCATTTTTTTCCTGCAATTGTCTATTAACACAATTTTTATATTTATTTATTTAGTTATTTATTTTTGTCTGGAAGACTTTTGTGCTTGTTTAGAGGTGTCACATGCAAATGTAGCTTGATTCTTATACTTATAACTGAGATGTTCTCATTATCTTTGTGATGACTGAATATAGTTAATTAGGTAACAATTCATAGACTTAGGAAAACTTTAAAAGAAAATAAGAGAATAAGGGTCTTTAGGTCTCTTTTTAAAACATTTTATTAAATTTTACCTGTTCCTCCTGTAACAAGACCAACAGCATATGTTTGCTGAAAGCATCCTGTCTGACAAAGCAAATGCATTTGCTTTGAGAACATCAGGAGATTAGATTCTGCCTCTTCCCTGGACAGTTTATTTTAGTGATTAATCACCATTAATAATATGTGTCTTTCCCCTAATTTGGATTTCTCTGCCCTCGGCTTTCAGCTTTTGGTATTTATTTTGACTTTTTCTGCTAGATTAAAGAAACATGATCACCCACAATTTCCTCTGATGCATGTATGTCCACGCCATAACCTAGGCACTGCATCTTTTTGATAAAGCATGACCTCTTTATGTCTCATTTAATAAGGAATTCTTTTCTACATCTTAACTTATAGTGCAGTATTTCCAGAACTTCCAGTGACCTTTTGAAAGTGATGGAGAACAAAGCGATGCAAATCCAGCAGCACCAGTCCAACCAAATGTATCTGCAAATACAACAGAATTTTTCTCTCTCACTCACTTCTCCCTTGGTCACGCAGCCAAAGGCTTCTCTTGCCACAACATTGTGTTGGGAGGTCATGGCCGAATGCCACTAATTTCCCAAAATTGTGCTTGGAGCCCCTGTGAGCTAGAAAAACACCTCCTGCTCTGGAAGCATGGCCTCTGTTCCTCATTCTTGGCATTTGGATGGATTCAGCTGCATTTTGCTGGAATGGGCACAACTGAGCACCTGGTCCAGGCTGCCCTGCTGGACTGCCCCAGCACCAGTCACTGTTTCCCATCTTAGTGTTGGCTATAAAATTAACCATAATTAATTTTATATTTATTTTCACACTGCTGATGAAAAGACAGGATGAGGGCAGTACTAAGACTGACCTCTTCAGAGTCTTGTTAGAAGCAGGTCTATCAGCAATTTCCCATTCTCTGTCAGTCAACAAAATTTTAATCCACTTAACATGGTACTGATGCTATTTGGGTCTGGTTTTAATGCAAATGTCAACCATCACTTGAATATCTCTGTCCTTGGACATGGTCCCGGACAACCTGCTCTAGCTGCCTGTACTTGAGTGAGTGGTAGGACTACAAGATGATCTTGAGAAGTCCCTTTCAACCTCAATGATTTAATGAGTCTGTGATGACTAAGTCAAATTCCTTAGAAGTGTTTGTAGTTCCTCTCAAATCACTTCTAGCAAATGCCCTGAAAGAATAAAATCAGACTGAGTTATTTGCAGCACGTCTTTCCCCCAAAACCATGCTGACTGTCATTCGTTATATGCCTGTTCTTCCATTCTTTACCAATTAACAGCAATATTTCAATGTTTTATTTGGGACTGATGTCAGGTTATGCAGTCTATAACTTCAGGCTTGCCCTTTTAGGTCGTGAGAGCAGCTGTAATTCTTACTGAGCCTTCTGAAATGTCTCTGAGACTCCAAGATGTATTAAAATTTAACAATGATTGCCAGGACTGGAAATCTCAAAAAGTGTCTTTTGGACTTGAATATCAGTGACCTGACTTGTTGATTTTAAAATGTCCAGTTGCTTCTTGATTGAATTTTGCTTGCCATTCCCCTTAGTTACCAGGGAAGTGTGAGGTGCTTCATCATCATTACAAGGTTATTACATCTCCTAATATAGAAAAGAAAGGTTTATTCAATGTTTGTTTTTCTTCTATAATGGTGTTAGATGAAGATTGCCAGATTCTTGCCCATTTACCATTCCTTGCTTCATTCTTATGCTAGCATATTTATTTAAAAATAAAAAATAAAAAATCTTCCCACAATCCCATGTTCCTGTTAGTTTGAGATTTCCCCATCTTACCTTTTCTTTCTGAAAACTTTAATCACCTTTTTCTGTTTACCTTCTGTCATCTGAAATTCATAAGTTAACAAATACATAATGCATACTTTTTCATATGCATGAAAAATACATGTATACATAAATGAAGTGAAGAAGAAATTAGATATAATAAATGCACACAGACATAAAGATAACATGGTTATATATAGATATTTCTACTTGATGTTTTCACTTTGTCAGAAAAACATAATGTTTTTTTTTGTCGAAGTTATCCTCTGCCTTCATTGTGAATGCTTGGCTTTTGGCCATCTAATAAATTATTCCAAAAAGACTCTCAATTTTTATTCACAATTTCCTGTCTACACTTATGTCAATTGCTCTCAAAATTTTTCTCAGCTTTGAGAAATTAGCCCTTCTAGCATACAAAGCACATATTTCATGTTTGAGACTGTCCTTTCTATGCCTATCATAAATGTAATCATCAGAAGGAAAGTTGCTCTAGGAAGGGAAAAGAAAATTATAAGTCTACAAGGTTGGTTTCTGTTTTTTTGTTGTTGTTGTTGTTTTGTTTTGTTTTGTTTTTTTGTTTGTTTGTTTTTTTTCCTTTTTTGTTGTTGCTGTTTCCTTTTTAATTTTGATGACATTTTCAGATATTTCTAAATCACCTGAAAGGAACCATCATAGTTCTGTTGTAGGAAGAGATATCACACAGTTAAATACCTAAATGATATGGGAAAGTCTGGTTTGATGTTTTTCTCTGTTGTGTGTATCTGATTCTTAAAAACAAAGTTCACTTTTTGACAGGTTTCAAGGAAAGCACAACTGGAATGTGTTTGTCATGCTCTAATTCTCAAAATCAGGAAACCTTCTCGTCTGATGTTTAGTAAATGTTACAGCATACAAAAAATCATCAAGAGAGGAAAGACAAAAATAGGGTGAAATCAAGCTCTGGATACCAAGTAATATATTTACAGTATCCATGTCCAATTGCTACTCACTCTAGTCTGGCATTCAAAACATCTTTCAAAGAAGTCAAGATTGTTGCCAACATTTTCAAACCTCAGGTTGGGATTTTTAATGTAAAAGTTACTTGCAGAGCTTATTCTGCTTCTGTTTGCTGACTAAGAGCTCTGGACAAACTCTCTTGTTTGAACTGGCAACACTCTCAGCAGTGTATGCAAATGTTTCATTATCATATTATTAATATTTTCTTCAAGGTCATTTGCATGAAAATTACTCATGCAGCTATACGTGCAATTTGCAGCAAAGAGGAGTATCTGAAGCCTTCTGTGGACTCCCCTCATTTCCCAAAACCTTATTGCCATGTAGAACGCACCAATGATCCCTGGAAAAACAAGGAACCCATTGGCTCTCCTTTTCAAAATACGGACAGCCTCTTCCTTCCTATGGCTCTAAATGATAGCAATGTCAAGAGATCTGAGCTATAAACTGGAGCTGGATCAGGTAGTGCTGTTGGTGTGGGGATTGCAATTCCTTGGATTGAAGGCTGCTCCTTCCATCTCAACCAGTGTTAAGATGGAGTAAACCCCATCTCATAAACCTGTACATAAATGTGTAGATGTCCCAAACGGAGAGAGGTCGTCATGACACCCAAGTCATCACCTTGGCTGGATTTATACTCTTAACCATTTAAGAGTTATACCATTTTTTTAGACAGCCAAGTAGGCTCCCTCAATATTTATTACAGGTTGAATGATATCCCCAGAGAGTGATTCATCTCATCCAAAGCTAGGGGGGAACAGAAGTGGAGGGCGAGGAAGATGAATCACCTCTAGAGGTGCTGATCTTAATCTGTTGAGCTAGGAAGGAGCCAAGACCAACAAGTTTAGTGTATGCCCACTTCTTAGGTAGGAGTGGTGAAACCAAGCCTAATCACAGGTTGTCTGCAGCTAGCTGATACCTCTATTATTAAATTGGTCACACTGCACCTAGTTTCTGGGCATAACTGGTTGTGGACATCATGAAAGATTCAGTGTGCTATTGTTAGAGCTGACCACCATTTCCTCCCTTAAAATGAAAAAAAAAAAAAAAAGACAATTTTAACACCCACAGAATTTCCCATGTCTTTCTTATCCCAGCAATATGTCTTCTTTGTGTTTCTTATTTTTATTTTCTTAATAGTTGAGCTGTGTGTCCACAGTACCAAATTATTTCCATCCCAGAAATTAACTTCTCCTCCCTCATGATTATTAGGAACTAATTTCTTTCCCCTAGAGAGAATCTCATTCCAGACACTTGCATGACTGAGAAAGGGAGACAGGGTCCAGCTTTATTAGACCACATCACAGAGTTGCCTAGCACAGACTTGCCTGTTATACACTATCGCCTCTACCCCTTCGCCTTTCTGGAAATCAATGTAGCCATTTTTCTCCTCACTGATCTCTTCCTTTTATCCCTATTAGAAACCTCTTTACCTATAATTCCCAACCATTTTCATAGGAAATCACTATCTTCCACAAACAGGTCTTCAGTCCACACTCTAATCACTCCCTGCTTGGTTTTCTACAACAGTTTATATTAACATGTTTTCTATTTTCGTAGGTTTTCACCATTTTTTTTTGTTTGTTTGCTATCATTTTTAATTCTCTAGCCAATCAGTCTTCTCACAGTCTAATCTCTGGCTTCCTCTTTATTTCATTTTAATTCCAATTTTTTAATTCCACTTCAGCCCATCTACACAGATATCTTTGTCTTGATATTTCTCTCTCAACTACTGGAGCTCTATTGGTGCTTCCCTCTCCTTCTGGCAGCTTCTGCAGCTCTAGGTGTCATAACTCACTGTTGATGGGTTCTGCACAGCTAGACTTAGTCAGCTAGGGATGCATACTATTTTTAAGACTGTCAGTTGTTCCCTTCTCATGACTTTTGAGTCCATTTTCCAATTAAAGCTAAATCTGACAGAAGGAAAATGTTAAATTCTCACAGGTATGGATGGAATTGGATGGACTTCTAGGTAGAGAATCAGTCTAGAAAGGCTCCACTGGGACATGCTAGACTCCAAAGAAGCATGTTTTGTCTCCTGCTCTCCTCTGGTATCTTACAGATCACAAATTCAAGTTCAAGCTTTTCCCCCAAACTAGGCATTTGGAAACTCTTTCTGCTTCTGACATCCAGTATTTCAAACTACAGTTTTAACATAATCATCATCACTCCCTACTGCTGCTGCAAAATCTTCCCATCTTAACAGTAGATTAGTCTGAGCAGTAGGTGGACCAGTTGGCTTCTTAAGCTACTGACTCCGGTTTCCCTCTCTGGCAATCTGCTGAAGGGAAATCTGATGTATATGTATTTTAGGCACTTTGTAATCAAAAAGTGTATTATAATGACTTATGCCAATGCATTATAATGTATTGTAATGGGGTGGGGAATTAAAGAAGGCATTCACTTTAGAGAAGGAAAGAAGAAATAACTTTTTCAAGAGGAGAAAACAAAAACAAACAAACAACAACAACAACAACAACAAAACTTAACCTTGACTGTTTGGCTTGTTTAATATTCTGACCATAAGTCTCAAAAATCATGGAACATTTTGAAAGAGGTGTGGCTTTACATTACAGTTTTTAAACAGTTTTTCAACTTCATTCAAATTACTCAGTATGTGTGGCTGGGGAAGAATTAAACCCACAGTGGCTATCTGTAGACAAAAGCTTTGTCAATTTCCCTAATTACCAGCATAATTTGGTAGCTGGTCTACGGAGCTCGTGAGTTGAGTTCAGTGATATGCTCCACTCCTCGGTGGCTATGGCTAATTAAATGTATTTAGAGGTAAAAATAAATCCAAGTGCAATACTTCTTTTGGAGACCAATCTTGTGTATTGTTTCCCATGAAGAATCAAAAGCTTTCAAATTGTCTCCAGTCTTGCCAAAAAGAAAGTGGGTTGTTTACAGGGATTAAGAGTAACATTTGTCTGCCCACTGAGCAGAATGCACAGCAATAAGCACTGCTTGGTATGACTCTTTTCATCCTGGAGGAGATGTCTACAACAGGTCGCCTGATCCTCCCAAAATGCTAGTTTATCTCCATTGCTTTAGAGTAGTGTGATCTTTTGCAGTCTTCTCACAATATGTGAACTATGGGCACAGAATTCGTTGCTAAGTAATAAGGTTTCGGTATGTCCATCAAGGCTTCGTTATAGTATTGTCAATGTAACATTTACCAGCTTAAATTTTAAAAAATATATATATAAAATTTAACCTTCTTCACAGGACACGGTCTCTGCTGTTGTTCTGGGGAGAGTTCCCAAGGAAGACTCCCTCTGTTACACTTAGTACTAGGGAATGTCTGGAAGAATCAAATATTTCATTACCTGTGTGTCTCCTCACAGGTAAGGACCTCTGTTTAAGGTAAAGTTTCCAAACAGTCCTATGTTCCAAGCTTTGCTGCTTGAGCCTTCTGTTGGTGACACCTCTGATCTGAATACATTAAGATCACTTCCTCCCAGATGCTTACTGACTTCTGTTTTATTTAGCGTGCCTGGGTGGTTTTCTAGGACTACATCCAAGGCAGTCTCTGACCTTGCTGGTTCTTCGGTTATCCACAGTGTGTGCAGAGCTCTCCAGAAAGACGTGGCTGCATCCACAAGCCTTCCTGCAGAATGTGTCAGGTGCACTACGTTTCCCCACGCTCACCCTTTTTGACAGGATACACAAAAAAGAGATGCAGCAGTGAGACATTTTTCACCGATGCCTGTGTAAGGCCAAGAATAGGTTCTCACATTCATAAAATAAGCACAGCCTACCCTCAGGGAGGCAAGGAACTCATTTATTTTGACTTTGCTTATCATTATTTCATCTGATCTCTCCTCTTGGTCCCTGAGACAGTAATGTGCATTTCAGCCATATCTTCCATCCTGGGAATCTCGAAGTACCATGCCAACTTCAGTGACTTCAGCCTCTTACAACTTCAGCTATTTTCAAGTTTCTCTGGTTGGACTTGCTTGGAGAACAATACTCTTCTCCACACTGAGAAATAAGCTGTATATTTTTAGTTAGAAAGAGGTCTGTGCTTGAAAAAGAGAATTGAAAAAAGAGAATTGCAGCAGCACAAATTCTGCCTGGGCTCATTATCCCTTCATCAAGGGATTTACAAATTCAGCATGGGGCAATTTGCTCTGTGTTTTTGTTGGGTGGCTCATTGCACATGGAGTAAGAGCAGTCTTTGGAGGGGAGAATCTGTGGCAGCCCTGGCAAATGGATACCTGGCACTAGCCTAAGAGTTTTGGAGTTTTTTATTACCATATATTTATTTCTTTACTTAGTTTTAGATGGGAAACCTGGTATATTTGTGGTAAGGGTGGATGCCACTCTAGCATACTCTATGCTAGATGCTTGATGCTGATTGTCATTTAGGAGTTGTAATACATTGCACTACTGGTCTATCTCCCTTTCTGGATGCTAAAGGAAAATCCTATAGAAAATACCAGGAAGAAATGAATAATATTATAAATACTGTAGAGTTTCAGAATTTTTCCATACACCAAGTTACATATTGACTTAGAAGTACTTCGGAGTTTCTTTTCTGAAATTGCCAACTAGCTTCTGCAAGGGGTCAACTAAAAAAAAAATAAAGAAAAAAAAATGTAGGCAATTTTAAATTACTCCACGTTTAGGCCAGAATTAGGTATATTTCCTTACTTTCAAGCTGAATAAAGGTTAATGATGTGTTAATGATTTCATACGTGTAATGAGTGAATATGGCACTGAGAAGCTCTATCAGGAGTCATCTGCATAAATGGGTTCACTCCTGAAGTACGACACCTCTAATTTTTTCTTGATGATTTTCACCTGTGGCCCTTCATCATCTTGACTGTAACTGGTATGACATAATACGGGCCATAGCTGCTGTTTCTTTCTCTTTAGATCAAGTACAGGCTTTGTGATGGCAGCAAGAACAATGCAGACAAAGAAGATCACTGCAGTGGATGAAGGACATTTGGTGCTGGAGAGCTGACAGAATCTCTTTTCCCCTGCCAGGAGAGGAGGTTCCCCTCATGCAAGGCATTTCTCTGTGTCTCTTTCCTGCCTGTAAGTTACTGTGTAATTACATCATCACGGGAAGCATTCATTAAAAAGCTGGAACCATTAGCAGAGGCACGGCGGCCTCCTTTGTTTTGCACAAAATTAGATATCAGTGCGAAACCCTACTAGCTGCATTCATGTTCGTAAATCAAAGTCAAGTATTTCATTAGAGTGTCTGCAGTGTATGTATATAACTCAGCAGCAGAGTGTCTGCTAAAGCCTGATGTGTTGCATTTAATTAACATTTAATTAGAGTGTTTTTGTGGGAGGTGCATGAGTATTTGCCAGGCGGCTCATAAGCATGAATCCGCGTGTCGCTCACTGGACATTAGGGTGCATTTCTTCTAAATGAAGGCTGCAAGTTGATATCACCCTTTCAAACTAGGCAGATCTAGTCCCAGGATAGCTTGAGATTCATACTTGACTTCAAATTTCACAGAGGTTAATTTTGTATTGGGCATCTGCACCGATATTCTTTTATTGATTTTATATATGTTGTCTTTTAACGCTCATACTTGTCTTTTATCCAATTAGGTATGAGCAGTTGGGTCATGCTGGAATTAATTGCGTGTCCTGTCAAAGAAGATATGTTTTGTTTCAGGCAGAAAACCCTTCCCTGTCAAGTCTGTGACTCTGGAGGCTTTTAAGACTCTGTGGCAGACACCCACGATCTCAGGTAGTACAGTCATTTCCACGTGCAGGAAGGGAACTGTAGTCATTTAGCCCAATTAATGTGTTGCTGAGTGGTATTTGGCAGCCTGTGTTAGATCAGATGTCAGAGGGATGAGCTCTGATATTAAACTGATGCTTGCATGCACAGTTCTGTGTTCAAAATAGGAAATGTGTATCAGTTAAGTGTTTTTAGGCTTGTTACCTTCTACTCATGCCAAGCTAGTTGGTCACTCAAGGTCTTTGCTGGTGTCTAAGCACTAAGTCTTCTTCAGAGAGATAAAGCATGCTCAGGGCAGACACCTTCAAATGACCCTCGTAGGTAGATTCTTCTGACCTAGGACAGGTATCTGCATTTTAGGTGTCTTCATCTGAGCAAGTCACCCAGGTTCTTTTTACTGAGCCAAGTTCAGGTTTATCTAACTGTAGCTGGGTATCTACCCTAGCATGGGCGGGCCTGTGGCATTAATTCTACTGACTCTGTTAACAAGATCTCCACTATCCTTGGAGGCCAGATGACTAATGTAGAGGTGGACACCTGGATGGCAGACACCTGAAGACAGATAAAAATAATTTCACCTTCAGTGCATCACCATCAACTGTAGAGGAAGCATAGGGAGACCAGCTGACTCAGCTGACTTATACCCTAACTTAGGGTATAAGAATATCCTTTTCTCATCTATCATGACACATAAAAGTATGTCCCATGCAGTGGTGACCATTGCATGGGTATCTTCTTCTCTACAGACAGATTTAGGTGATGTGTTTCTGACCTGCCCCCTCTTTGCCACCCTCAACATAATTGTGAGCCTAGATCTGAACTGTCTTAAGGCATAGATGTGACTGGTGAGGCAACAGCAATAGAGACGTAGCACAGAGTTGTGGACTCATTGGCTTATTGCTCTGGCCCTGACTGCAGGCTCCAGGAAAATTACAGCCAACCTATTTAATTTCTCTCACAGCTTCATTTCTTTGCAAGGTTTCGCTTCATCCTTGTGCTATATGGCTTTTGCCCCATGCTGTTATTCAGCCACTGCTGTGCTCACCCTGTGGTTGATGGAAGAAGTGACCCATTTGGAGTATCTGTCCTTTTCAGAGTGTTGCTGGGGTAAGGAGAAACTAACCAAATGACAGAGTTCCTGTTCCTGGACTAAATGCGCATTTTGGCTAAAAAAAATGAAAGAAAAAAGGAGTTTGTTTTTTTCTCCATCTGACTGGCTGCCCAATGCTTTGTATTATGAAAAGCTGGTGAGGAGGGCTCAGATCATTACTTCTGATTTCCATGGACATTTGTATGAGAAATGATCTCTCTAATCCTCTGCAGGTCAGCTAGCTTTTCCTTGCATGTCCCATTTCCTAACTGTTCATGTTTCACCCTCAGTCCAGTGGCAGTCACCGAGGCTGGCAGGGTCATGTTGAGCCTTCAAAGGAAAGAAAAGCAGGAGACAAAACAAGTCTTATTTTTCAGATGGAGAGCTGATTTTTTTTTTTTTTGTTTTCTCTGTCCTGATAACATAAGCCCAGCGCAACTCCAATAAGGTGGAGATGATGCTGTATCAAAGAAGGGTAGATGGGAAACTGTGTGGACAAGGCAGGTCTGACGTACAGAGTAGTTTCCTACCTGGGTTAGTGGGTTTAATGGACTACTGAAGGCCAGATCTCAGCTAGCACCATTTGTGTATCTCCCCTGCAGTTAATGGAAGTCAACGTTAAATTACACCCCATATGGAACAAAAGACCACTGAGCTGGAGGGTTTCTAAATGATGCAGTGCAAGGTAAAGAAATAGATGTGTCTGGCTGGAGTGTATTGAAAACGCAAGTTGTAATAACCTTTCTGTCCCCTTTGTCAAGTATTTTCCCTCCTCTCAGGGTGTAAAGTGTAGCAGCTCACACTGCTTGAGTCTTTGCCTCCACTTTTCTCTTGTGTGACTCAACCTCTTGAGGACAATTCAGGCCAGCTTCCCCCAGATCCACGGGATGAAGCTGAGTTACACCAGCAGCTGCTTGGGCTCTCCCCTGTTTTCCATTGGTGGGCTTCTCATGGGAATCAGAAGGAGGAGGAGGAAAAAATTAAGAAAACAGCAGGAGTTTGATTCAGTTTGGAGATTTTTAAGTTGCCACTGATCAAATCCAAGTACTTGCCTCATCTGTTAAAAAAGATTGCTTCCATCAATCTCCAGGAAGGCTTCAAGCTGAGCCTCCCTGTCGTAAGTGTCCTCACCCTTTCAGATCTGGGACACATTTAGTTTTCAAAGTATTAGCTTATTTTATGCATCTCCCTTCTCACTTCAGCTTCCCCCTTGGCCACAACCTGTAGGAGAAGGCTCAGATACGGATAATCACCAGGTTAACTTTCAAAGGTACCGCTGCAGAGTTGTCTCCTGTTTTGAAGTGAGCTCTGCAACTTTTTGTTCTCCTCTTCGTGGATCCCAGTTTGTGTTCCAGAATAATAGAAAATTATCTTTCTCTTTATGGTTTTACGTTAATACTTGATGTACAGATAGGGAGAGGAATGTTACAAGAATACAAAATGTGAAGCCATGGGTGCCATCAGAGGAACATTCACCTTCTACAGCAGCTACTTTCTCTGGGTTTTGATATCACCCCATCCACAAGTAAAATACTAAATCTTTCAAGCCAGCTCATCTTATTGTTGTATGGGATTGAGAAGGTGGAAAAAGACTTTCACTGTTTGCTGCATGGGCATTTTTCAAACCAGGTCTCTGCCACATACTGATATTTCTCTAGCAGCACTGTTTGGCTTACCATCAAAGCTTGCACTCATAACACTATGTACTTCACTTTTCACTGTATTTCCATGGACATCCTACAAATTTCTTACTATGACCCTGTGGATCACACAGGATCAAGATCACAGAATGGGAATCATTATGTCAGAGTATTTTCCAAAAGCATACCCTGAAAACATGCAGTAGACACCACTGACTACGGGACTGTGAATATGTAGTCACATTCATGCCTGCATCTAGATAATGACTCCTGCATCTCCTATCTCTAAACACAATCTTAACAAGTCTTGCAATTGCCTCTGTCCCCAGGAGCAATCTGTCCCTGTAGTCACCACAAAGTGGGAAAAAACTTAGCTACAATGATTTTCTAAGTGAAAAAGTGTTGTTGTTTTTTTTATTATTTTATTTCATTTTATTTATTTTTTTAACATTGATATTTCTATGGGACTATTTCTTACAACTATTTTTGTACCAAAACCATGGTTTGTCTGTCAGGAAAAACTGACATGATGGTCCTTGCTAGCCAGCCCCCACGACCCTTGTCATTTGTATGTTTGCCTCTGGGCAGTTAGCTGGACAACTGTGGCCATCCCAAGAGTGGGAGGAGAAGACAGGTAAGCAGGTATTCAGCCATGTGGGCAGGCAGCTGATGAACTAACATACCCTCTCCCAAAATGGATTAAGTTTGAAAACTCTTGGGAAAAAAAAAAAAAATGTGAAAAAGAGGAAAAGCCAACTTGTCATAGGGCAGAATTACTTGTTCATTTAGAAGATGTAACAAATGGGGAATCCTTTCTTTCTGGAAAGGGATTTCCACGTGCGTTCTTTAAAAGCCTCTTCCACCCTATGCAAATTTCTTCATGTCCTCTCCACCCTATACTGATATTCATAACTCCAGTTGCACTTCACTTTGGCACTCAAACCTCTTGATTGATTTCTGGCTTCATTCCTGGCCCCACAACTCATTGATGCTGCTTTGGGGCAGACAGAAGTGGTTTTCCAGCCTCTTAGGTGACTCAGAAAAGCATATATTTCAAGGCATATGAATATTTCATTTTGGGCTTTCAGTTATGTTTTCATTTTAACTGAAATCACCCATTCTGATTTTGAGACTGATTTTGGTCCAATTCTTCTGGACAATAGGAAGGAGGAACACTACAGGACAATTCAGACTCACCCCAAAGAAAGGCACTGGGCACAGGGCTTGTTTTTCCCAGTTTGGCATGTAATTTCCCTGCAAATGCCCAACTTCAATTTCTTTGTATTATCCTGAGAAATAGCTAGGTGAAATCTACCCCAGGCTTGTGCTTTGCTTCAGCCCCTAATCAATCTTAACAGCCACTTATTGCTCCATATTTTACCAAGCAAAAGAGATTATGCCTTAATTATTTCTTTGCCTGCCTTTGAGGGTTGCAGGAATAAAGCAAACAGAGTTCCAGTAAAAATAATCAGTAAAATAAAAATTAAAACATCAATTTTCTCTTCTGTGATCTTCTAATTGAAATACTCTGTCCTTTTCAGGCTTTGTGGCATTCACACAGCTTAGGCTTGTGTGATCAGTAGATGGAACAAGACTCTTCCAGAAATGGGCCACCTCACTTGTGAGAAGTGGAGTCTGGAGGTGACTGTCCGTCCCTGTTGACTGTTGTAGGAGCCTGCCTTATAGTAGATGCCTGATTTTTAGAATCAGCTGCATGAAATCTGCTCTGAAAGCCAAATTTCTCATTTTCTGGACACAATGATTTTGCATGTAAGTCATCACTAAGAAGATGTTTTTAATCCCTACTTTGATGATTCTTTACAGGGCATTTGGGGAGACACAGCCCCAAAACTCTGCTAGAAGCATCTTGAATGATCATTGTGACTTCATCAAAGCGTTCAGCTATTCCAGATTTACTGCCATATGTTGGCCTTTAGTGTAACTCCCCCCATCCCTCACAATGTTAGCAGCCTCAGGTGTGCAGAATGGCTCTGTGAATCTGTGAATGTGATAAATGCTATCCATTACTGGCAAAATTGTTTTGTGTCTCTCTTTGCAGTTGTTTTCACCACAGAAATGTTTCCAGTAAAACGGGGCTTTTTATTTTTTTTATTCTAGAGATTTCTATATCTTCATAATCACCCCAGCCAGTGCACCTTCCATTAGTTATTAGATATTAAAAATGCCGTACAACATTGCTTTCAAACTTAATCTGCTGTCTGCTGTCCTTGGGGATCTGAACAGGAAGATGACCTGCAATGTGTGCTTGAACTCATACAGCCTGGCCAAATGGATGCAGAAGAGGAGAGCACAGGCAGATCCTTAAACTTCATGTCCAACTATTACAAGATCTAAAAGAAACACCACATGCAAAGAATAATCTTTCAAAGGACACTGGTAGTAGTTTCAAAGCTGTGCCAAGGACCTTTGGGGTGACTTAGTGGTGTAGATGAGTGATTTTCAATGCCCTTCAGCGTTCCCTGTGTTGGTTAAATTATCAATGCATAGGTAACCATCCTGTCCTTGTGTGAGTGCTGTGGAGTGGCAATGTGTGCCATGGAATTGTTTCAAAATCCACCATCCACTATTTCACCTTGAAAGTCACTGTACTATGAAGGGAAGAGAGTCTTTACAATTTCAAAAGCTGCAACAAAGCTCCCAAGACTGAAGCAATCATGCTTTTCAAATACCGGTAAGTACCAATTCTGGCTGAAATTCCAATGACCTGGCACACCAGAGGGACAAGAAAAGAGGGAAATTGCAATGGTAATTTTGAGGCAGCCAAGATTACAGGTTCCTCCATTCTTGGCTAGAGATTTTACCTTGACCAAACTTCAAGGTGGAATTAAAAACATGTTTGGGGAAAAACAAGTGTATGTTAACCACAAATTGCTGTGTAATTACATCATTGAAGGAGGTATTCATTCAGGAGTTGGAACCACAAGCATCAGCATGACAGTCATCATTCTGTGCAAAATTACATACCAGTGAGAAAGCCACTTCTAAGTGCACTTGTGTTTGTAAATCATGCTCAGGTATTTCATTACTGTCTGCTTCTGAGAAGCAGAATGGCTGCTGTGTTGTAGCTAATTAAAGTTTAATTGGAGGTGACTTGTAGGCAGGGACTGTATATGTGAAATGTATGTGCCAAACATTTTCACTGGTTTTAAATGCCACTCTTAGAGTCTGGCAGTGCAGCCTGTGTTGGAAAGGTCCCCATCAGAACCCCCCTCTGTGCTCCGCAGACCTGCTTCTCTCTTAGGTTGACTTTTAAGCAATGTTAGTGATGGGCTAACACTTCAGAAGACCCTTAATGATCTTCCTGTGATTTGTCTTTGCCCTGATCATATTTACTCTGGTTTTACACCTGAAGTTACAAGGAGATTGAAAGTCCTTGCAGGAGATAGGTGTAGCAGGAGATTGGTGTCCTATCAAGGGAAAGACCCAAGAAATTATGGCAAGGAAAATTGCTGATAAACCATGAGGATCTTTATAGCTGTTCCAGACATAATAAAGGTACACGTTGACTTTTCCCTATCATTTTGCTTGGTTTCTGCCCATGTAATTTTATCCTCAAAGACGAAAAAAGCATAAAGTGTCTACTATGGTTTGGAAAAAGGTATCTCATGTAAGAGTTTGGTGATGAAACAATTGTATGAGCTCATCCAAGCCACACGTGGGAGAGAAAACCAATGATTTTGGAGAGCTGCTCTAGGACCTGTCTGGGGGTTCACCATCTTTATGTTATTTCTACAGCAAAGGCCCTGTGAGACACACTGTGATCAGAGTGCTCTTGAGTTCATTGCAGCAGGAGGTGTGTTTTATTGGATTAATGGTCTTCCTGCAGGTGCCGTGATCACACACCACTGAGAAATTGCATCCTACCCACTTCAGTTTTCCCAGCCATCTCTTTTCCATGCAGCATTTCTCTTAGCTTCTTGGCACTGTTTTCTTGGTACTGCTCTCTGTTGCTAAACAACTGGTCTGTACCACCTCAAAATGTGTCACCCTTCACTCTGGGAACAAGCCAGAATCAGAAAAGGGTACTGTGTCTGCTCAGTGTGAAGCTTCGCTGTCCTCATTTCAGTTTGCAGGGGTCTCTTACAGAGGTCTCCCTGAAAACGTCTGAACACATATTGCTCCTTTTCCTTCCGTTCCTCTAACAGCAAGGATTCACACCCATTCCCATCACATTTCCTGCCATTCAGTGGGCATTGTGGTGCTGTCTGCATGAGTCCTTCTGCAGGGCAGCGGAGAGAACAGGATAGCTGCTCTGCTCTCTGTCAGATGGAGTTTAGTAAATAAGTGTAAATAAGGCTTGCAGAGCCATCCACAAGTTTAAAAGGGTCCAGCCAGAAATAGCAAGCTGGCAGGGTGGGCTGTGCTGAACAGCATCACCCTGGCCATTGAGTATGCTTATATATATATATATTTTTCTGTGACTGAAGTAAAAACTGATGGGAGAAAATGCCTGTAAAGGGTCAGGAAATGACCTGGAAGTGAAGGGATGGGGAAAAAAAAGGCTCTGTAAAATTGATGTATCTCAGTCATGGGCCAGGCATCTTTCTTTCCTCCTACATTTCATTCCTTTCTTTGTGTAAGGTGTTATTACTTGTGTTTGCAGAAGGACACAGAGGCTCATCTGTCACTTGGGTGCATTATGCTGTGTGCTTTTCATGAATGAGTGCCAGCAGACATTTTCTATTGTAGGGAGGGCTGCCAGAAGTGGCTTGAAATACAGCCCTCCTTCCCAGACCTTTCTACACAGTCCATGATCTGGTCTTGGAATGCGATTCCTGCACTGTATTGAATATTGAGTATATTGAATATCAAGAGTGGGACACATCTCACCCAACTTCAACCTCTGTGGACATTTGGTTTGTCCAGTATGGAGAAAAAAAAAAGGCTCAGAATTGACCTCATTGCTAAGAAGGGGAAATAGAGAGGGAGGTGTTGGTCTCTGCTCCCTGGTAACCAACAAGATGCGTGGGAATGGCACAAAGATGCACCAGGAGAGGGTCAGGACATTAGGACAAATATCTTTACTGTGAGGGTGGTCAACCTCTGCAACAGGCTTCCTAGAGAGCTGGTTGGAACCCCACGCCTGTCAGTGTTCAAGAGGCATTTGGACAACACCCTTAATAGGATACTTTAATTTTTTGGTCAGCCCTGAAGTGGTCAGGCAGTTGGATTTGATGATCTTTGCTATTCAATTCAAATTCTATTCTATTCTATTCTATTCTATTCTATTCTATTCTATTCTATTCTATTCTATTCTATTCTATTCTATTCTATTCTATTCTATTCTATTCTGTTCTGTTCTGTTCTATTCTATTCTGTTCTGTTCTGTTCTATTCTATTCTATTCTATTCTATTCTGTTCTGTTCTGTTCTGTTCTGTTCTGTTCTGTTCTGTTCTGTTCTTTCTCTATCTATATATTTGAACTGGTTATCTAGGCTTCCTCCATCATGACAGCAGAAAAATGGGAAACTCCAAAGGCTCACTCGGCACGTAGACGTCTGAGGTAAATGGGCTGATTGTCGCTCCCAATCAGGGAGCAGGAGTTAATGGTTTCAGCTAGATACAGGTATTTCAAATGAACTGTGGTGAGAGAAATGCCATCTACTCTAGAAAGCTCAGAGCATCTATTGCCCATTCCCAGAGGCCCAGTGTCATCCAGCAAGAAGCATACAAAGACACCATTCTGTGGTGCTTGAGGAAAAATGCTGGAGAGATTACAGTCCACTCGGGCTTCTCATTAGGCAGGAATTTCTTTGTTGAAGCCAGATAATTGTCAGAGTGAGTTTGGATTGAATTACACTGTGTCTGATACAGCCGGGACTCTACAGGTTAACAGATACTCTCATTAAAATTCAGTCCTCTAAAATGAAATATCCTGAAATCTGCTTCACTTCACACCACAAGAAAGTGGGTGTAACAGCAATAGACTAAGTTGGATTTCATCGCTGCTTAAACTGTTGGGCAATTTGCAATGCAGCATGCAATATTTTGGTGTGAAGGCATCACCTTGCCTTTCTGAATGCAAACTGGACACGGATTTTAATTTACACTAGCAAAGAACCTGGTCCCAGGAGTTGCACCATGTTATGGAGACTACCCAAGAAACCCAGTGGCCATAACAGCGACAGAAACTGTCAGTCAGTTAGTGTAAAAATGGGCTTTGAGCATCCCTTTGCAGCACAACTTCCTAGTTCCTGCCAGCCCCATGTATGTCTTTCTGTAATTGCAACTTTCCTCAGTTAATCATGTCAAAAATGGCATTTGTACCCCTGGGAACTGTATCTGATGCAACAATATTTTTTTTTTTTGGAGCTTTAATCCCAGAAGAGAATCCCCAACTAAACAGATTACGATGCTGGCAGTACAAAATAAGCTCAGACCTCCCATTAATCGCTGCAGAATCCACAACAAATTCTGAGCTGAAGTCAGATAAATAGGAACACTCCTGGTACTTAAGGGAATAATACACACAGCTTCAGACATCTTGTGAGTAGGTTGAACACAGAAGAAATCCACTAGTTGGTGGTGATGCATGAACGAGAAGCTCCTGTTCATTTTCTTATTTTCCTGTATGGAAGCAGTATATGCAGAAGTAGTGGGGCCAGAATATCAGGGTTTGTTAAAAGAAATTACACTGAAGGAATATTTTGCTATTTTTTTCCTTGCCTTTCCTTTACCAAATGCTGCCCAAATTGGTCCTTCCACCATCTCACTGCTGCATGGCACCCATCAGGCAGAGAGATGGACATCTCTACCATGGTTTTGTTTAAGAAATCAGAATGATTGGAGATGCCTACTGAAACGGTATGGTTTCCCAGCCTGACTGCAGACACCCAAGAAGTGCAAAGGACCACATGGAGAAGCTGAAATGACTGTTAGATACCTGGAGATTTCAATTTGCTCTTGCTTTGGCCTTCTCCAGTTTCCCTTTGCAGGGAACCAGAAAGTATTTTGTGTGAAAAAAATAATCTAAGCAGTTTCATTTTACATCTCTCAGGAAAAAAGAAAAAAAAAAAAAAGAAGAAAAAAGATGTTTGCATTTTACAGTGTTCTTGTTCTTAAGACAACATATTTACTGTGAGATGCTGAGGACAGAGCTAACCCCTCAGGTTCATACATGCACGCTATGCCCAGCTACCTCCATTTGAACAAACACAGGTAGCACCCCCAACTCAAATTGGTACTAATGCTGGCCAAATGGGCAAACCTTTTGGGATCATAAAAGGCTTTCTGCCCTACCAAATGACTGACCTCCTTATTTTATTGCCAAGGTCCTGATATCCCCAAATCCTTCCGTACTCCTGGACTTTCCTTTGTAGATGATCCACCAATTGCCACCCAAAAGGGGGCCTGCAGTAGTTTGGGCATCACCTGCCTCCAAGGACTTCTCCCACGTGGCAGTATGGATGAGGCTGCAGTGTGGGTCTTTCCCTGGGACAAGTGAATTTGGAAGTGGAGATGTAAGCTGTGAGGAAGTGAAAACGCATCTGGGTGGAACCATTGGGAACAAGCAGCAGCTACTTTCTGCTCATTGATTTTGCAGGAGACCACTACTTTCTTTAATATCTGTCTGGGCTGGTCCTTATTCCATGCTGCTCAATTGTTTTGGAAACCAAAGAGAAGTTTCTTAATAGTCCCTCTTACCCTTTCTCTTTCCTGTTGCATGGGTCTGAAATCACGTTCAGATTTCATGTCACAGGATGGCTTGTGACCATATTGTAATGACCAGCCTCCCCCTGGATAAATAGGTGATTTACCAGTAGCTTCATCACTCAGGGAATGAAGATCTCATGAGGTTGATGTTGGACCTGATGATCCTTAAGGTCTTTTCCAACCTAGATGTCTCTGATTATTTTGGAATGGATGCTACAAGGGTCTTTGTTAGGATATAGTGTGCAGAGGATAAAGGTTTATTTCATAGGGTTTAAAACTCAACATGCATGTCATTTCAATGAATTCTCACTCCTTTCCTTCCTTAAGACACTGAAGGTGTTAAGGACTGTATCCATCAGCAGACACTTGCTCGGTGCTGGTTTAGGACCTCAGTGTGGTCGTTGTGACTCCATTTCCATCACCCCCTCGTCCATCCCCTTTGGAGGAGAATGCATCCAAATTGCACATAAGAGATCACGACTGGAGAGCAAACTGAGAGCTAAGTTACTTGACAGTGTGGCTGCATCCTTAGAGACTTCGTTGACTTCCTCAATATTAAAAATACTCTGAAAGATGACAGAGACAAAAATAATGCATATAATACTCAGTGCAACAGAAACACTACTGAGCAACCTCCACCTACCAAAGCCAAAAAGATGGGAAATTATCACACTGGTAAATTTAAAAACATGCTCAGTATTGTTGCAAAAAATAGTTGAGTGTGATTCAGAGCACACGAGGCATTTCCACTGTGACGAGGTGAATACAAATGCGCATCTCTGTTAGGCGAGGTAGGATGTGAATCAACGTTAATAGTTGTGGTCTTTCACAGTTCAGGGCACCAGCTCAGACTGAAGTGAACAATCCCCAGAAATTAATACATGGATGGGTGCCTTTTGTGAAGACTCCTCCAGGGGTACTTTGGGCAGGTGACTCCAGCTTGTCCCGGGGAAATACTGCCAGTGAATCAGACGAAGCAAAGAACAGCTGGTGTGAAAAGCTTGGCTTTGAGAGATGAAAATGAAAACGTGCCCAACAATTTGGGAGTTCACTCCCTGGGCTAGAAAATTAGATGGAAAGAGGAGACACAAATAACCTTTGCGTTAAACTGTCCACGCTGCTGGAAGCCCCTGCTGTTTACATTAGATAGCCTTAGACAAGCCTCCGAGCTGTGGAAATATGTTTCTGCAGCAGGGATGGTTGCTTCTGTGCAATATTTCACCTGCCTTGAGGGCTTGGGAGCTTGTTTTTGTGATTTTTGATCTCTTTCCTAATTTCACCTCCACGTGACATAAAGAGGCACACCTTTCCAGATGACTGTAAGGCGAGCTCTATCAGAACATGGACATTTTTATGATAGGCCTTGCCATATACCTTCACAGATTCAAAGAATCAGAATTGATAATTATATTAATCTATGATTCTGTGATTCTAGTAGAGCATGGATGTTTTCACAATGGGACTTGCCATATACCTTGCTGCCTCCTTCACACCCAGCTTTCCATTACAAGTTAAGTCATCATGTGGAAAACTGGGTTTGGCTGGGAAAGAGGAAAAGATATCTCTGGATATGCAGTTACATGCTGAGGATGCATCAGATCCTCCTTCCCACCCTTCTCACCCAACTTATTTCACATGCCTGTCCTCTGAACCAGCTAAGTCCCTTTTCCCAGGATATAGGAATTGTTGTGCAAATGATGAGAATAAGTAGGACCAGCCCTGATCACTGCTCATTGCCCATGTTGGATGGAAAGGGCTGTGTAACTCCAGCATGAGTAAATACAAAATTTTGCAGTGATTGTCTGATCATCTATGTCTATCTGAGATCCTCATCATGGTGATGTACGAATGATTGGATGCTGCCTTGTTAATTCTCAGCAGCTTTTGAGAAACTGGGCGTTATAAGGGAGATTTGAAGGAAGAAAATATAAAGATAATTTAGTGCATAACAAACAGGTGTGAGACCAGGAGAACCCTTGCAATGGGATGTTGGCTGGAAGTGCCTTTCCTTGACATGCCTCTGGATCGATTTCAGAATTCAACTTTATTGGCTTCTCAATATCTGCATAAAGTTTAGTGTTTCATGAAACAACATGCCATACCCAGAAAAAGCAAATGAAAGCAAACCAAAGCACACATCAGCATTGTATAAGGGAATGAAATAAGACAGTTTTTGTCTATTGTCTCACAGAATATTTTGAAAATACACTTATATAAACACCACCAAACTTCCCTAAAAAAAAAAAAAAAACCTTCAATGTGCATAATCTATAATGGAAGGAGAACTGATATCAATTATGTGCTTAGTAATCCTCTCAAAATATAATAACAACAGGCTTAATGACGTCAGGTCTATCTGCTGTAGTGAAAAGACATTAAAAAGCAATCAAAAACAAAATCAGATCTTTACCTAATACTCTGTTCACTGGGATATAGGAAGGCAGATTACTGTACTTTAAAGGTTTTGTCAGAGCCAGCAGTATAAGGAAGCATAAAGTGGAGCTTGTTGTACTACACATATTTTGGTTAAACCACTGGTGACGCAGGAATCCCAACTCTCACCAAATACATTTGTCAACTAAATATTTGAAGAATTGTTACAGGCAAAGGAAAGATCTCACACAATTGTTGATACATGGTTGTTCTCAGACTTTTTTATTTTTTTCTTCTGAATCTGCAGTGTATAGTTAATTAGCAAAATTTGCATTGTTCCGCTTCTTCTCCCTTACTGAGGAAATCAATGTTTTCAGCCTGAGGATAAGGAATAGCAAATGCCACATATGCTTGTGCAGTATCTGTGTGCTCTTTAGTTCTAACAAGAAATAGGATGTATCTAGAATGAAGCTGAAAAAGATTCAAAACCAGTAAGTGTAAACATCTAATATCAAACACTTAGGCACAATAATGATATCATTCAGAAAATCATGGGAAAGTGGAATGTTTTATTCACAAAAGCAAAAATATTTGTAAATCAATTTTTAATGACATAACAAATGGCAGTGTTAGAAAGTAAAGACATTTATATTTCAGTGATAAAATAACTACACCAGCACGTATAGATGAGCTGATACAGATCTTGAGTCTCAGCTTCATGGGAAATTCAGTAGTTCTGATTTTTTTTTTCCATTGCAATCTGAGATATAATGCCATATTTTAGTTTTTGACTCTCATGTGCATTTAAAAAAGCATCACGTTCCAGTCAATGAGAATATATAGCTGAATTATTTCAATATCTTTTTTCTTTGACTTCTAATATTTCATTTCTTTCCTAGATAAAACTGTAGAATATGGAATTAAAATAATAAAGTGAATATAAAATTAAACATGAAAATAAAAGCAAAATAAAATAAAACACAATAAATAAGACTATAATATAAAATAAATCAGAATAAATGATGTAGCCTAAAATACATTTCAAACAGAATAACTATGACAAATAAATGCTAAAATGTATTATGTAAAAGATTTTTTAAGTAACATTGAATTGAATTCAGTGCATTCTTGAAAAACACTGAGATTATGATGACTTTGCAAATTGTGATGGAAAAATATTATGCCAAAACTGTGGAAAACACAGCTAATATATTTTGAAAAGCGTATGTTAAGAAATGGTTTCAGATGACATACTTGGGCCACATGGATAACAAGACTATTTCCAGCTAATTTCAGATGGGAAAGCAGATGGGTTTTTTTCTTGCTGTTAGACTTCTGTGGTCACAGTCTCTCAAGGGCTGAACTTGAACATCTGAATTCTTGTAATTATTATTATTATTATTATCACTACTAAAATTGCAGTGACCAAATCTACAACCCTAACTTACAGCCTACTGCATTTAGTGCTATGCAAAGAGTGGAAAGGTTTTATCACTATATGAAAAACCTTCAGCACATTAGACCTTTAGGTGCATCTCCCCTGCATTTAGGTATGGGTTTCTGTTGCCAATACAGAGATATCTTGCACTATTTGTAACTTCCCAGGGCACCCAAGACATCTTCACAATCCTAGCAGAGAGACCCACTGTTTTCTGGACTGTCATCCATTGCCAGTTGGGATTTCCAAGAGTGTTTTTAGTGGCATTGCATTCCTTTGTTCAAGCAACGAAATCCCCTATTATGCATTCAGAGCATAGGTCTATATCTGAGCAAGGTATCAAGGCTCTTGATAGAGTCAATGGGGAGTCTGTGGAAATTAGTCTGTGACCTGAGCTATTATAGACATCTATTTTAGGAACAAGTAATTTCTTCTCATTTTAGGAACAGACTATTTCTCCCCAGACTCCACTGACTCTTGGTTACCTGTACGGGGAGTGTGGTGTGACTTGCTTATGTGGAGCTACCTAAGTAGCTGACACTGATATTCAGGGAGATAAATTTCTCCCTGGTGTTTGCTGGAGAGCTGGTGAGATGCTTTTCTGGATCTGGGACCTCAGAGAGCTCAGCCATGGGTGGCTGCACAGCAGAAAATGCATGACCACTTGGGTTGGCCTCTTTTATATGACACCATGCAAAATGCTAACCTTTGAGCAACTAGAACCGATGGCCACTTGGACGATGTCTGATTGTCAAATATGGTGGTTTTGTTGTTGTTGTTGTTGTTGTTGTTGTTGTTACTTCCCTGCCTATCCTTGAGATCTGCAGAGATGCACCCCTTTGTTGGGAGAGGGCTGGAGAAGACTCCCTGTTTCATTGCCCACAGCTGTAGGTATCACTTGTATAATCCTACTGGAACTTTCACCGATTTAACACCATTTAACTGCACTTACACGTGGACTGGCAGGTAGCTAATGCTTTGGTTATGTTTCAGCAATGGTTCTTTACCTTGATTGTCATTTTTAGCATGATCACACTGTAACTGTCCATCTGTTTTATCTGACTGTCAATCCCACTTCTCCCTCCTAATACTGTTTCCATTTGCTTGCCAGTTTCAATGAGACTGAAAGAATGACTCAGAGTCCCAAGAATTTGTTCTTTAAAATGTACTGGAATAAAAAGACTACATTTGTGAGCATATGGAGGGCAGAGTTTCGGCATGAAAAACAGAATTACCCGTTCCACATAATCTGGTGGCACTCCAATCGGTGCACCCTGATGGCATCGTGGAATTTCTTCTTCTTGCTAAACTGGTAATGAGGGGACATGAGAGGGGTTGGAGACAGTTTGGATGGGAGTACAGGGGTCATGAAGAAGTCCTGGAGGGACCTGTGGAGTTTCAGGGTTGTGGAGGACTGGAGGTGTTGGTATCTGAGAGGTGGATGTGGCCTGGGGGTTGGAGAGGACCTGCATGTATCTCAATAGGTAGACATCATTCTGTATGTGGGAGGAAAGCTGAGAGTATTGTGGTAGGCTTGTTTACAAAACACAGTACACATAATTCTGTAGAAAATCTTCATTAAATTCTGCTGTTTATGAATACCATTTGGATGGCTTATAATCAAGAACATTCATTGCTCCCTCCTCAGAAAGGAACACTATGGAGACTGGTAGATCCTGGTCTGCAGGGCTGCCCATTTTGATTTTCATTTTGTGTTCATTTGTGCAGCTAATGTGAGTGTTTTCCTAATCAGATAAATAAAGAGATTCCTCTTTAATTAATATTGATGATTTGGATCAAGAATAGCTTGGGCCACAAGTAACATTTTCCTGTGACTGTATGTTTGAGGAGACAAAGGCAGTCTTGTGAAATAGAAATCACCATGGGAGGGACATAGCAGAATGAAGAACCTCAGGTGGACCCGTTTCCATTCATGAAAGAGAAGAAATATTCCACAGTCATCCTGTAAAGATGGAGAAAATACCTGCCACCCTGACATGGACACCCTTGGACAGTAAAATGTAAGTGGTTTCAGCAAGCTTCAGTGGGCTGTCTACATACAAACCTCTTTACATATAGAAATAAATAATGCCCAAGGTGTTCTTTTTGCTAGGAAAGCTTCACATCAGTATGTCCCAACCTCAGCATGGCACAGGGCTGGGAAAATAACAATGATTTTCCCTGTTGGCTTCACAAAGAGGGAATCTGGCAATGTGTCGCGGACAAAATAAATATGTTCAAATGGAGCCGTCCTGACAAACAAAGTCCTTTTTAAAATTTAAATGAACAATTTACCCCGCCTCCCCAAATAATATAAGTTACAGATCTAAATTCATAGCTGTGCTTTCCCTTCGTTTCTTTTGTTTATTTAATTTGATTTAATTTAATCAACCATTTGTTTTTGGAGCTGCCTTTATGAATCTGCTTAAATGTGCTGAGTGCTTCTTTGGAAATAAAAATATGCTGTCCTTGTTGTCTATTTTTTTCTCTCGGTTTGCACTTCTTCTAATGAGGTTCACAATCCAAAGTTTTGAAGATGTTTTTTCATGTCTATTTTAAGCAGACAATCCAGTCTTGTTAAATAAAGACTGATTAAAAATTGATTGAGGGCATCAGAATTTGCCTTGATATGGAAGTGAGGCTATTTCAGTGACATTTCCCCAGGGAAAAAAATGGTAAGAACAAGTTCTTGTCCATAGTCAGGAGCTGAGACACATTTCCTGGTGGTCAAACTTTCTCTTTAGATCATTATGACTATGACATCATTTAAAATAGTGAAGATAGAGGCAACCCAATGTCTCAACATGGAAAGCAAAATCAAAGTTTTTGATTTTGCTTAAAAATCAAAAATCATTTCGCTTTTTGCTTCTATTTTTATTTTTATTTTTTTTAAATCAATTTATTATTATTATGAATGCTGATGAACAAAGGCTAGAAAGAGCTGAATAGAGGCTGCCAGGGGAAGAAATAAGACTGAAAGAAAGACAAGCAGGCTGAAGAAAGCCCTGAATGACCAGGGTCATCTCTACTGTTCGGAGGAGTAAGAAGTGTGAGTACAGAAAACACTGCTCCACAGAGGAGCTGAAAGGGTGGATCTTTGGCCAACCTGTTGGTTGTTCACTCATTAGTGGTTACCATCATTCTCCATGGATCTGACAATGAAAAAAAGTGTTTGTGCATTGATAACTCACCAGTCATAGGTCATTTCTGTTCCCCACCCCTCTCTCCTCCTTCAGGCAAGAGACAGGACCGCAGTTATTCATGCAAAGAGGGAGGCTTGAGCTCAGAGGTGGCCAGGAAGGGGACACCATTCATCATGGCTCTTCTGAGCACCGTATCCTGCCAGGAGGCATCACATCAGCTGCACCATGAGTGATGTCTCCTGCTTGGCACCATTGGCCAAGGGCTCAGGATGGCTGTAGGAGGCACTGCTGGCCAGGTTGCTGGGTGACATGAGGTGAGAGTCAGCAGTGTGACTCTCTTATTCAATACATGAGCAGAGAACCTGGAGTGCTCCCCAGCCACATGCTAAATGGGACCTGCCAGCTGGTCCAAAATGAAAATGAGGTTTGTCTGCCTGGATATTAATGAACCGAATGGGTCTTATCAGAAACTCAAAGGACAGAGCTCATTGCTTACCAAAAGGAGTATCAGACATGAGTGACTTATGAGCACCACAACAAAGTCTGAGTGGTACAAAGGAAATGTGAGGAGATATTGCCTACACTGTTGCTCCATGTTTATGCTTGGGACGATCACCCTTATTGTGCTTGTAAAGATTTTTTGGGGGTATATCAACAAAAGATCTAATAAGGTTTGTACGAGTGGTGACCTTATTATAACAGTTTATTAATACTTTCAGCTCTTTTAAAGAATCATATTTAGAACGTGGTTTAGTGGATTACAGTGGTAGTAGGGGGATGGTTGGACCAGATGTTCCTGGAGGTCTTTTCTACTTTTCCAACCCCAATGATTCTATGATTCCATGATTCAGATGAGCTACAAACTTTCTTTCCATGCCATTATTTGGTATGATTTAATCATTCCAAGGTTTTCAGACCTTTTTTATTTTATTTTATTTTATTTTTTGCCAAGTATACTGACTGACACAGCAAAATCTCAACAGAAATTCCTCTGGGTGCATTAATCTTTACCTTATGACAGAAGTTATCAAACCGCATGGGACCTCAGAACCCTTTCCCATCACATCTTGTAGGCAAGTAGCAGAGGAAGAAGAAGGAGAAGGTGTAAAAGGCAAAGAGTCTTTGTTCCATGGAGTCTTTCCTGATCTCTCATTGTCTCTTTGAGACAAACTCAAAGCAGAAAAGGCACCCCTGATCTATCCAAAGCCCCTTTCTGTTTCAGGGTCCCAGGGTGCTCTGATGATGGAGCCCACAAGGACCAGCTGAGCAACTCTAAAGGATTAGAGGAGGGATGCAGTCTGAAAGGACAGACCAGGCATGGATTTTAAGGTTTATCAGACAAGAAGATGACAGAGGAACTATTTAGATGAGATGGAGGTCTCAGAGGATCAAATAGAGTATGGAAAATGGAGAGGAACCATAAGAGACTCCATGGGTAAAAGAGAGTTAATAGAGAGGGGCTTCTCTTGAACCAATATTCTTGAACCCCGTTAGATTTCACCCTTTATTCTCATATACCCAGACTGTTCACTGATGATCCCTGGCAGCTGTTGAAAGACTCTTACTTTACGGAAGGTTCCTGGCAGCGTGAAGTACTCTTATCCTCTAGAGTTTTGTCTGAGATTTAACTGCATGGATACTGTTCCTTGAAAAATGGCATGAGGAAAAGGAACTCGCTAGCCAAAGAAAATTGGGAACCCCAAGTGAGACACGTAGGAAAGTGGAGTCCATATCACCTCTAGGTACACAACTACAGTCTGTGCATCTGTCTGTCTGTCTAACTTTTCTCAATGCCTCATAGGAATCTCTGGAGAATTCCTACAGCAGAGTCCTGAGTAAAATCTGAGATGTGCTCAGGTGGCCACCAGTGATGGGTCAGAAAAGTACTTGAAAGAAGTTGCATGTAATATGCAGATATATTAGCTAATGAGACAATGTTGATTAAGTGCTTAGTTACAAAGGGAAACTTTTCTATACATTGATAATGAACACATTCCTTATCATATGAGAAAGCTAAGAATTTATATACCACCCACTTACTATTTTTGGAGGATTTAAAAAAAGTCACAACACTTGAAATTGTCCCAATTCCTGTTTCAGGAATGTGAATGAAGTATTTCATCTTCCTAAAGAAGGAACATGCAGTACTTAGCATTTCCAATCGGAGTTTATTTTAGTCTAATTTATTTTCAACAGCTTTCCCCTCATCTTGAGTGCTCTGAGAAGAGATAAAGATAATACATTCCCACTAGAGACAAGGGATAAGACAACATCAGCAAAAAAAAAAAAAAAAAAAAAAAAAAAAAGATGTGTACATTGAAGCAATCCTCTTGCTGAGATTTCAGCCAGTGAAAGAGGAGCCGAAGGGCTGGAGACTCTAGGACTCCAGGTGTGTGAGGTGTGGTAGCAGGATGTGACCGGTATGTAGAAGATAGAAAATTTCTGTTTCAGTGTCACCAGGCAGAGATGAAAATGGAAGCACCCCTCACATGTTAAGGGTCCAATAGCTCCAGCTAAGTCTTTGGTATTTAGGGCAACATCTTTTTAATTTGTGTCTGATTAAAAGAGTTAAAAGGAAAACATTATTTTTAAAGAGAGAAAAATAAAGATGTTTTCCTTTTCTCTCTCTCTCTTTTTCTTTTTTTTTTTTAATTAAATAGAAATGAATAAGAAGTTTTCACAAAACATTAACAAGTTAATCCCACATCCTGATAGACTTATGATAAAAGACATGTTGTGGGATGGACTTAGTTGAGACTTTCTGTTAACCAGCAACCTGTTTTTAGGATATATTTATATATACTTTATATACTTTATATATATATATATACTTTAAGAAGAGAGGTGGAACTAATCTTTGGATCCCAATTTAGTGCTTCCATGTTTTCTTGTGGCTTTGCCTTACTAGGCATGCTATCTTTTTCTTAGCAGCTGTTTTTCTGGAAATCCTTAAGAAATGGAAAGCATTATTCTTCTGATATATTCTGTTCCTCCTGGAGGACTGGTATCAGTCTGCAGTTGATTATGATAAATGTTACTGGTGTAGATAATCTTACTGCTACACTGTGAGCTTTCAGGTACTATCAGACTGAAATCTAACAGTATAGCCTACTTGTTGTAAAGGTATGATACTTCGGTGTGTTGCTTTTATAACTATTATAGGATTGTCCGGAGAGTCTGGCAGATGTTAGCAGTAATTTGTTCTTCCTTTAATCTACTGAAGTTGTGATTTTGACACAAACTTTTTCCATGCAATACTTTGCTCTGGGTGCACTAACTTATCTCCTTTCTCATTTGGCTGTTCTCAGCAAATCTAACTGAATCAGTGATGGCACAGAACCCTCCTCCCTAAACTAAGCTTTTAAACACTCACTCTCTGAAAATCCTCTGCATGGAGCAAAAGGCTGTTTATTCACAGTGCTTCTCTGTCATTTGAATAGATGCAGCATCTTCTTGTGCTTTATACGCTCCACAAGTGAAGCAAAGAACACAGAGTCCAGGGTTAATGGTGAGGTGACAACGTCTGTGTTATTTCAGCATGAGTAATAGCTGCACACAAGGATTTGTCAGGACACTTTGAATATGCCAAGGTTAAGGGCTGTGGAGCAGCTGTTAAATAAGTAGCTGGAGCACCTGATTCTTCTGCCCTGTCCTAGGTACTCCGTACTGTATTACACAAAGAAGAAGTCAATAGTAACACTGAATCCAATGGGCTGGCCTTGTCTCAGTTCATTTGATGTTGATGGTATAGGTGCATGTTCTGGTATGAACTAGCCAGGCCTACATGACTCCCACCTACATACTCAACATCGTTGCCAAAATAAGATCAGCCACCCAAATCCGCCTCAAAAACAAGTTTTATCTTCCACGGACTGCAGAGGGAGATAGATAGACATCTGGACTCCAAACTCAGAAATTAAGGTACATGCTATGGAGTTCCTATGTGCTCTGGGTGTCTAAATGCAGGATTGTCACCTTGAACTGTTGTCTAAACACTATGCCTACTCCACCTGAGGTGTCATACGATGTCTTAGGCACCTCCATGGGGCTAGTGGGTACGACACAAGGTTACAGAAAACTGATGAACTTCTGGAGGCGCAGACGAAGCTGGAGAGATAATTTATGGTGCCTAAGACACCTTAAAGACACTTAGGTGTCTTAGTGCTGACTTGATTTCTACAGGGATGAACACTTAATTTGGGCCATTAAAAACTCTCAGAGATGTAGCCTGTCACATAACAGGGAGGTAACTACAGTCTTTAAGTCTAAGTCAGGAACCTGTGCTTTTTACAAGTAATGGAAAATGCTTATCTTGACAAGTGGAATGGGATGAAGTTGGCAATCATCAGATTGTTAGCTATGGAAGACACACTCATACATCACATATTTCACCAGCAAGCTCGTAAAAATCCCTCTGGATCAGGGGACAAGCATGTCTGTGCCCGTGTTCCCCCCAAGAAACCATGTCTTGACACAGGAGCTTGTGCCAAGGGATCTTCAAATTCGAGACAACTCCTTCCCAGGAGATCAGGGTGCTGGCAGCACAACACCCTGACCATTACACAGGAGTGTTTTTTGCAAAGGGACTCATGACAGAGAATCGAAACTCTTAAATCACCACTGTCTGAAAGGCATGATATAGAGGTGCATTCTGGGTCTGGGGAAGTTCTAGCAAACCTTTCTATCCCTCAGAAGTGGGTGATATTCTAGGCAGGAATTTATGTCCAACAGCCTTTGCTAGCGTTCTGTTCAAGAGCTCACAAGCTTTACCTGGATAGGTTTGTTGTTTTTTTTGTTTGTTTGCTTTTATTTATTTATTTTTAATTTTTAGATTGTCACTTTTGTTCACTTTAACTCCCAGTACTCTGTTCAAGCTACTTGTAGGATACTGCCTCACCACGCAGCAAAGCACAGGGGAGCAGCTCCTCCAAGCCATGCCAAGGATTCACATTTGGTTTGTCCATCCCAAGACCACCTCATTGTCAAAATAACAGTGTCTCCCTTTTTTCTGCCACACTGGGTTTCCCTCCGAGCTGTGCACAGAAAATGCATCATTCCTTCCCTACCTCCCTTTCCCTACCACCTTGGTAACCATCATAATGTCATTTTGGCCACCAGTTACAAACTTTTTTTTTGGGGGGGGGGGGGGGAAGAAGGATAAACAATCCAGCAAGGGGCTTAAAGGCTCCAAACCTACTTAGCGCTAGGTGTTTGTAAGTCCTTTATTTTTTCCTCTTCCTTTTTCCCCTTTCCTGGTCCTCCCCCATCGCTTCTCCACTTCAGCAGCTTGGTCCCTTTTGTACACAACATCCTTTCCTTTCACAAAGCCACAAAGACCCTGTGGGGAGGCAGACACGGGAAATGTTACAAGCAAGCAAAATCCATCCTCACCTTGTGACATTTGAGCTGTTGGGGAGAGAAGGTATTGGCTTTGTGTGTGTATTTTTTTCCTTAATACATTTTTCTTTTTTTTTTTTGACGTATATTTGTTTGTTTGTTTTGCTTTTCAAGTCCTCTTCTCCACGTTTTACTTCTCAGTTGTTGATTTGAAAGCAGATGACAACAGAACCTACAAGCAGAGCACTGCCTCACCCCCTTCCAAGAATTTCCTTTCCTTTACTTTCATAAGCTACCCTTATTTTGATGGTTGAAGGGGAGTTGTCTTCCCATTGAGTCTTGCCCATGTCTGCAATGCCCACCTAGCTCCATGCAGTGGGACACTGAAGCAATCCTGCTGTGATTTAATTCCTCCATCCTTACTTCACAAGACCTACATGTCCAAACTCCTGCTAGGGTTTCTATTACTACTAACTCACATGGTCACTATGTGAGCAAAAAAGGTGTTAATGTATTGGTGTTTTTGTTGTTGTTGACTTCTTTGACATACATTATGGTATCAACCACAGGCACAGAAAAGGTGAATTATGTGGAATTAGGCAACAGAGCATCTCACAGGACTTGGGTTTGCAGATATTATTATTTTTGGCCATGCAGTTTAGCTGGAGGGGGATTGTTTCATTCTGATTTCAACACAGAGTGCTATTTACATGAATGAGAACATGCCATAAAATAGTTCAGAACTTGCCTCTGAGTGGCTCTGAGGCTTCACAGAAAGGCTCATTACTACTGCAGTTATGCTCTTAAGTTAACCCTGTGTGAGCCAGACACTGACATCTGGGATTAACTTTTCTAATATTAGTCCTGGCATCAGCAGCTTCAGAGAGGAGCTGGCCCTGAAAACACGTACCACTGGAGGTGAGAGTCTACAACCCCTGAGTTTACTCCCAGATATATGGTGCAACAAGTAGGGAATCTAAAACCTCCTGCTGTCCTGCAAAAATATGCTTTTGAGTCTCCTAAGGCAGCCTGTCCCCTGCCCAGGGCCAATAGAGAATTATATTGAGGTTCAGGGGTTGGCACCCCTTTGAGGACCTCACTGGGAGGGAGGCAGGAGAGATGGGAGCTGTTATTAATTCAGATCAGGAGCCTTTGCAAGACACACAGCCACATCAGCAGATGAAATGTTTCCTTGCACTGCAACTTTTGAAATACAAATTTATTTATTTTTTGGGGGGAGGGTTATGCTGTCAACTGATTGCTGGGGGGTGGTTAGAGAGACCGTGTCTGGGGGAAAACCAGTAAGAGAGGGCACACTTCTGCTGTGGGGGACCACACAAGGAAAGGGGGAGCATCTCCTGTGAGCTGGGAGCATTCCTCAGGCTGGTAAGAAATTCTAAGGACCTCTTTCTTTCTGTCACAAAATTACATTTACCACTTTAAAAAAAAAAAAAAAAAGAAAAAAAAAGTCTAACACCCAATTTTCCATCATGCACAGCTGCCAGTATCATGGTGTTTCAGGCCTGATATCTCGGTTTGTTCTCTTCTGGTGGCTTCATTTTCTCCTTCCCCAAGCCTGCATTGTCCTGTACGTCTCCCCCCACTCCCTTTCCAGAGACTTGTGATAACCATTGCCTAGGTAACAGCATCTTGCCTGGTGTGTTTTACTGACTGCAATGCATGTGGGGGCGTGTGCTGTGCCTGCATTCCCAGTGGGATAAGAACCAGAGAGTCAAATACCGTGTGTGGGAGAGAAAACTTCTTACGTTGCTTCTGACACCAGCAGAGGCAGGAGGGTCAGCTTCTCGCAGCCCTACATAGCAGTTGGCAGGTGATGCCATGGTGGCTAACGTGGGATTTACTGACTCGTTGGGGTCCTGGTGAGAGGGTCAGTGACTTGGTGGACTTTCTGACAGCATGTTTGCCCAGGATGTTTGCATGTTTGTAAAACGGGAGCTGGCTGCACCTGGTCAAAGCTTTGACCACACAGAAGCCATCCTGATGGGGAAGAGGATTGACTTTTCATTCATACCTTCCTTAGGAGCAAAGTCAAAATTTGGTAGAAAAACAAAAACTGCCACTATCAACATCTAGCAACAAAGCCATCTATCAACAGAGATCAAGAGAAACAAGGCCAGCAACCTAGCAAGTTAATCTGGCTTCTCTCTTTAACCACCTGAAATATTTTTTTCTGCTGCACAGAGGGTAAATACAGGCCCAGAAAATGTTAAAAAGTCTGTGTGCCTCTCAAAACTTCATCAAAGCATTAATTCAGAGAAATCTGGATTTATTTCTACTGATGTGGAGGTTGAAAACCAGGTAAAAGACAGCGAGCAGAAGGCCAGGTGTAGAGGAGAGGATGGAATGGAAACTGGTTCCATCGAGGCTTTAATTATCTTAGTTATGAAGTGAACTCGTAACATATTCATGACTTCTTTTTTCAAGGTGCCCGAAGCAGTAAGGATTGAACTAGCTAGCAAAGGAAGGAAAATAAATCAGAAGGCTCAGAATTAGAACTGGTGGCAGAAAAGAACAAAATGTGGATGTATGTGGGGAGATAGAGAGGAGTAAGTTCCAATATGTCTACGTAGTGGAAAACAGAATTCAAGAAGCAGTCATGATAAAAGAGATCTGTAAGCAAGGATGGAAAGCCAAGTAGGTAGGAATATGGTCCCAAAACTCAGGACTTGCAGAAGGTAGAAAGAGAAGGGAAAAGACTTCTGTCAGCCAAAGTCTTCCCTCCTCTAAAACTAACTTTTCAGGGTAGAGAAAGGATTTGAAATATTGACATGGGGATATTGGTCTCCAGTAACAGCTTCTGTACAGCATGAACCATGGAGTTAGCACAGTAAAGCATGGGCAGTTCCTATCTCCCTCACCCAGAGGTGAAAATGGGGCTGGCTGAGGAAAAGGTTCAAGCCATCACCCAGCAAGCCACAGACAATTACTCGTGGAAAATGTCAGCCAGGCTGAAGTACACCAAAGAGGAAACCAGCTGACCTCTGGCCACTACTCCTCAGCACGAAGCTGTCTCCCTTCTTTTGCCACTTTTGTCAATTCAGCCTCCCCTGTTCCCTCTTCTCCAAAGCATGCTCCTGACTTGGACTTTTTTCCAGTGATTTTAAATGTGATTCTCTCCTTTGTGCAGAGCTTCACAATGTCAGAGGTGGAGGGAGCGGGACTAGGCTCCTAAAAACACCAGGCTAAAATTCCAGGCTAAAATGAAATAGCTCTGCATACTGTGCACATCAGTCTTGTGGATTTGTTCCCTGCTTTGATTAGAGGTAAAAGGGGGAGCTCTTGGAAATAAATATTTTTTTTCCAATATTTCTCCAAGCTTTTAAAACTATTTGTGGTGTCCTCCCATCCTTTTTTTTTTTTCTTTCTCTTTCTTTTTCTTTTTTTTTTTTATTATTTTCTTTTTTTTTTCTTTTTCTTTTTTATTATTTTTCCTTTTTTTTCTTTTTCTTTTTCTTTTTCTTTTTCTTTTTCTTTTTCTTTTTCCTGTTCTTTTTCTTTTTCTTTTTCTTTTTCCTGTTCTTTTTCTTTTTCCTGTTCTTTTTCTTTTTCTTTTTCCAGGAGTGAATCAACTGCAAGCTTTCACTGGTCTGCCTTAGGTCATTCAAATCAGAATTGGAAGCAGTAAACAAGGCCTCAGGGTATATATCAAACACTTAAGTCCTCTGTGTAGGGAGAAAGAAAACAGATTCTACATGTGCTCACAGTATTGGAAGGGGAAATAAAATTCCCCAGAATTAATGGTTTCTTTCACTTCCCTCTCATTGCTTTTGCTCGTGTTGGATGGGTGTCCTGTGGTTTTCAGCTTGTATAATACCAGATTTCTTCTTTTGGGATTTAGTGCCCTTAGGGATAACATCTTTGGGATTCTGATGTTTTCTGAATCATCTGAAGGCTGAAAATGAAAGGAAGTTTATTACAGTGTACAACAATTATCAATTATCATTCATAAATCTTGTTAACCTGAAAGCATTTAGGAGCTCCAGACACGAAAACCTCATTGTGGGACCCCAGAGCAGGAAGACGGTGCCCACAGTGGCAAGGCAACAGTCCAAAGGCTTGGTGTAGGTTATACAGGTGCTTTAGCCAGACAGGTAGAGGAATACCAAATATGATATTGGTTATCAGCACATTGTCCTGCTGATTAGCTCTTATCCACCACCCCTCTGCACCAATGATCTTCCTTTCTCCTGTCCCAACAAAAAGGCTTTTAACCTCATCCTTCCATATAGTTTTTCTGACAACCCTTTATCAAAGCACTCCACTTCCGCTCGGTGCTGCATTCACACCCCTTCACAGCAGGAACTGAAAACTTGGAGGATGCTGTTAATGATGAGGGGAATTGAGCAGTGGAAAAAGGTGTAAGGCAAAAGTTACCCACTCATGAAGAAAAAATGGGGAAAAAATCATAGAAATAAGTACATTTTTCCTCCTTTTCCATTTTTCAGCTGTCTGCCTGTGAGGGATTTGCGGGAGGTAGTAGCAAGGATGGAGGGAAAAACACATAGAAAATGATTGGATGAAGAGTAGCTAGACATGGAGTAAGAAATAATATAAGGAAGAGAAAGAGGCAGAAGATGACAGCAAAAGGGAGCAGCACATGAGGTAGAAAGAGTTATGTGATATCCTGCCAACTGGTTCCTTATGGTCTTAAAAGACTAAGGAAATATCCAAGGGGAAGAGGCATTTGGTGATATAATGAATGCTGGTTTTATCCATCACGTGCTTGAATTGCTCATGAATATTGGACAGGGACTTTGAGGCACTTCTAGAAACAGCCTCAGCTTTCATGTTCAACCTCTTGCTTTCAAGTTCAGAGCAAGGGACTGCAGTGATGCACTGGCCATTGGTCAAGGATGGCCATGGCCATCCCCTAGTGAAAGAAAAATGCTCAAGGGGCAGGGTCCAGCGCTCACTTCTGGGTTCAGAAAAACAAAATTGTGGGTTTTTGCTCTGGTCCTCTCCCCCCAGAAATTGATGTTTTGGAGAAGTGAGACAAATAGGCCGAATAGGGCAATTGTCTTCCTCTCTTAGGGCTTCCTCAAGTATTATCCTATGGCAAATGTAGATGTGGAGCTGAGAGAGGCTGGGAAATAAGTTGAGGAAAAAAATGGGAGGGAAGCAGGAGGAGCATGAGTGACAGCAGAAAAGCACAATGCGTGTATCTGTAGGGCATTGCTGGGAGGGGAGATGATCTGGGGGGGTTACACCCTCCGTCCACGTGTCTGTGGGGTGTGCACCTCCCTCCATCCCCTGCCTCTCCCTCTCCCACTCTTGAGGTTCCTTTCAGAGCTGCTGCTGCGGCAGGTGAGTCAGTGACAGCTCAGACACAGGGCAGCCCCCTCAGCTGCCGAAATGCCAGCCAATCCCCCAGCAGACTCAAAGCCCACTATTATAAATGAATGCAATGCATTTTTTTTTCTCTCTCTCTCTTTCTCCTGTGGCTGGCATGGTGAGTCAGTAATCAAGATCCTTTGTCATTTTGTGGGGTGCTGGGGGAACCGGTGGTGGCGGTGCTGGTGGGGCAGGCAAGGTGCATCCTTGTATAAGATTTTCATTTCTTCCCTGACTTGGCTGAGAAAGCCACACCGGCCCCATCAGCCAGGCTAAAATGTGGAAAAGTGGGGGGAAGGAAAAGAAAGAGGGAGCTGGCCCCACTCCAATTTTTTACAGTCTCCTTTCTGATTCACAACACTTAAATAAAGAGCAAGATCCTTCCCCTTTAACAACAAGTGTTCGACAAATGCCTGGGAGGGGAGTGAATGAAAAAATCATAGTCAAAGTCCTGGGAGCACTCGGAGAAGCTGGCGGGCAACGAGTATAACGTCAGCCCCTTTGTTTGGCATCTCTGTGCTGAGGTGGGCTGCACGCTGTGGAAAACATGACAGCTGCAAGAGAAAGCAGCGAGGGAAGGAGGGATGTGCAGGGGAGGACAGGGCGGGGGGAGTGGGAGATATGCTGTCAGGAAGAGAAAGAGAGCCCTGGGCAGAGTGGAGAGAGCTGAGGGTACTGCCAAGGGGAGCAAGGGTTGTCCAGTCCTCAGCAGGCAAAAAAGATGCCAAGGGGAGGGCAAGAGCAGAGCAAACACGTTGGGTTACATCCCCAGTGTACCCTGACCCCACCAGGGCTCAGGGACCACCTGGAGAGAGCTGGTGCGATGGTAACAGGCAGTCCTGTGCAGCTCTTTCTCCTCCAAATTTGTCCCAAAATTTCTTAAAACCTTGTAAACACCAACAGCAGCACCCAGCAAAGAGCTGTGGCAGCTTAGCACAGCTTCTATTGTGTAGAGAAGTATTTCCTTGCATTTGTGGTAGTCTCCCCATGCTCTTGTATTACAAAGGAGTGTAAATGACCATCCCCTTATTCACCATCACTCAGTCCCTCATGAATTTGAAACCTGCTCCTGTTCCCCCTCAGTCATCACTTTTCTGAGACGATCAGTCCTTCATCACAGCACAGGGGTCTTCCTCGCACTCCCAAATTCCCCTGTGGCAACTGAAGCATCAGCAGTGCTCACCATGGCCTTGGGGTTGGTGTGGTCACCACGGTGTGGGCAGGCTGGCAGAGGCCTTCCTTGGGTGCCATATTCAGCACCAGGGCAACCTCCCTAGGGAGGGTGCAGTCAGAGCAGGTACAGCATGAAATGTCACATGAAAGAATGTGACAAATGTGAAAGGAAAAAAAAAAAAAAAAAGTGTGGATGGCTGAAATGTTTTCTCTGCCCTGGTATCACATTAATGCTGTTTCTTCTGTGCCAGATTGGCCGTGAGGTATACCTGCCTACCACTTTCCCTGTGTGTGTGCACATGGATCTGTATAAAAATCTATGATTTTAAACAAAGAGAGAAGAACCATTGCCCAGAGCTTCCAAAAACTGTTTCTGACTTCTGGCTTAAGCCAGCTGTGCCAAGCTACAGAAGCTCTTTGCTGGCTGCTGCTGCTGGCATGGGTTTAAGATACTCTGTGTGGCTACCAGAAGCACGTCCTTCTTCCCATGGATGGGATCAGAGATGGGCTCACACTCCTGTCCATTCTCCTCCTTCAAAATTATTGTTTTTTTCTATGTCGGTTTTCTGCTAGATCAGTGAGTGGAGCAGAGTTGCTGTGCAGGTCCTTACCTGCCAAAACTCATGCATGTGGCAGGGTGAGAAAACATCTCTTTGAGGTGTGAAATCCCCTGGGATTGTCTCTTTTATTTGGTCCAGGTTATGACCAAAGCTTTCCTTTCAGTTGTGAGTGTTCATAATACCTTTCTGATAAAATGTCTCCAATGTGGAGTCTTTAGTATCTAGAGTGAGCTGACATGCAACAAACATTTATTTCTTCAGATAGGAGCACAGAAAGGGTCTCCGTCCTCCAACTCCATGTGTTTATTTGGACTTGTCTGAGATTTGTTAAAGAGTGCAGAATTTCTTAGGGAGAGGGATAGGCAGGGAAAAAAAAAATATCTCAGCAGCATAAGCCTGGTTTCTTGGGGAGATGAGTCTAAAAATGTTGATAGAGAGGAGGGAATATGAATAAAAGAGAGTGATGGAGCTGCTGCAAAAGACATCAAGGACTACCTGGGACAGTGACCACAAGGGTTTAGAAGGAAGAAGGGACAATAAAATGATACGAGTTGCACTAACTGATGTGGAATAAAACAGAGGTTTGAAGACTGCAGGAGGTGCAGTGGAAGGCGCTGAGGAGCAGCAAACACTTGATGCTCCATGAGAAAGCAGTTTGCTGGATGCTAAGGGGCCTTGGAATATTTTTTAGTCTTTGGCCCTGTTCTAGGGGAAAATTTACACTTCGAGTTGTTCTAGCGCTGAAAAGACTACTTGTATTACAGTATATTTTTAGTTAATTGTGTATTGATTTGCTTTTTATTCTAGAGTAGAGATTAAGAGACAATTGACAGTTTGCTTAAATTACTGACTTCGGCAGCCGTTAAATTGTCGAGAGCAGGAAGAAGACCCTAACGGAATATTCTCTGTGTATAAAGCTGAAGGACAGGTGGGACTTTTTTTCCATCATCTGTTAAACTGTTCTAAGATACAGCTCGTCTAACCTTGCTTGGTGATGACAGCAGGCTAGTGCATACTTACGCCAAGTAATGCCATGCTCCAGTGGTTACAGTGACACCACGACAATAGCAGGGTTTGCTGCTGAGTGCTCAGCTCAGGGGTGGACCTGCATTGATTTCTTTTCTGTTTGTTCCTTCAATTAGTTGTCCTTTTATTGCCCTATTATAATTTTTTTTCCTCTACACTTCCATCTCAGATGAACACAACTAAATTACTTCCCCATCATTTTGCTGTAAGTGTTACTGAAATGTAGTGGTAATCCTGCTAGGGAGGTTGATATTTCTGTTGAGTGTAGGGTTGGGTGAATGCCCACCTGCACCCAAGCTTCTCTAAGGCTGACAGGTTTTCAAGGCAGCTCTTTCAAGATAAAACCAACAGGGTGTTTTTTGCTTTTTTTTTTCTGATTTATATTATTAAACAAAATATGACTACATTACGCTTTGTGACACTTTAAAATACTCAGTCAGGAATAATTCTTTCCGAGGGAACCTACAATCCGGGGAGACAAAATGAACACACAGAAGAAGAAGGCAAGAAGGGAGGGTGGGAAACATTATCCTTTTAGTGATGAGCATTTGAGTTTTTCAGCAGAAAAGGTCAGCATCTTTCAGGGGTGACTCAGACCAGCTTAGATCTGAGTCACTTCTCCTGCCCATCTCCTCTCTGTATGGAACACAGAAAAAGCCAAAGATGATGTGGTTCCTCCCATAGACATCTCCAGATGTGTCTTTAAAGACTGGACGCTTAATATTTGTGTGCAGCTCGGTTATGTAAGAAGAAAACAGAGCTGAAATTTCCTCTAGGCTTCTCTGTGCGGCTCTGGGCACTTAAACACTTTCAAAGCTCCCTTCCTGAACCACCAGACTGCAAGAGACAATTATGAGAGACACCATGTTGGAAGAAAATATGCAGTTCTGATTTTAAGCTATTTTATTACCTATTAAAGAGTTAAAAATAGCCAGCTTTTTATTTTTTTATTTTTTTTCCCCTCTCTTCTTTTTTTTTTTTTTTTTTTTTCTGGAAACATCGTTTGTGTGTGTTCATCCACGTAACACCCTTAAGGGAGCTGCTGAGCTTTTTATAGAGATCAATGAAACCTAAAAGGTGGAACAACTGCAAGTTTCTCCAGTCCTTAACAAAAGGTTTACCCAGGGCTAGGGTTGCTGACCCCTTTAGGGTGATTGTTAGGAGAATGAAAGCCTTGACAAAGCCCAGAGAGTATTGGACAGAAAAGGGGACCATGGGACTTCTAATGCAAGAAGATGCCACAACTGTTGAAAGGTCAAAGCTACGAGCTGCATTAACACAGGAGTAAGTCAGTCCGGTAATGTGCAAGGGCATAAATTGGTGCATCTTTGTAAAGGGAAGGGGATGAAAGGGTTTGTAAGGTACCTGGCAAAGCAGCTGATGGATGTATTCGGAATTGTATAATAAATATAATAATAAATGTATAATATATTACAATAAAGTGTGTGTGTGATATTTAAGGCTTCACTTCCTGATATATATGGATCCACTTGCTCTAGGCATTGATTCAGTGAAGAGAGAAGAAGGACTCTTCCCTTTCTTTAGGGGTTTTAATGTGTTTGAAAAGAACAGGAATCAACATAGTTAACACCCAGGTGTCCCTGCAAGCCCCCCCCCCCCCCCCCAGTCTAACAAGGACTGTATCTGCCCCTTTGCTCAGCAGCTCATTGCTGAATGATTGCCAGCTGCATTTCAAGAGCCTTTGCCCTTTCATTCATTTCAATTGGTTGCAGCTGCATTGTTTTTGTGAAGTTAGGTAGGAGCAGCTCTGAAATTTCACGTGTGCTTGTGACCAGAAGGTGTTGCCTGAATATTAGAGAGACATCATTATCTAAATGACATTTGATATCACAATTGTAAAATCAGATTTGAGCTAGCTCCCATAAGCCTGCCCCGTAAATTGCATTGACCCCAGTACAAATGTCATGCAAGCGCTCACCCATCCATCCTCACCGTGCTGCTGTAGAGAGGAACTTGGTAGTGCACCCCCAGAGTTCATGATGTGGAGGAGAAACAAAGGTCTTATCTCCAGATGCCCAGACAAGGAGACCTTGCACATCATTAAAGGGATAGTTGTGAATGTAATGTACTTACCAGAGGGGCAGTCAGCAAGGATGTGGCAACCAGACCAGGTAATTTGATGTTGTACAAAAAAGCAAGTCTGATTCTGTGTCAGTTCAACTCATCTAATTCTGTTCCAGATCTCAGCAGTACAGGCACCCTTCCCTGACAAATTAAAAATTCATATGTGTATGGGAGGGAAAAGAGAGAGAACCTCAAGCAAAAGATTGAATTTCAGGCAGAGGTCTAAACTTGATCTTATTTCACCTGAAATACTTTTTCTTCTGTAGCAGGGAACAGAGCTCTTTGGAATGAAACTCAGCCTGCTTGGGGCTTTGTTCTGAGCATAAAATTCAGATCATGCTTTTCTGAAATAATGCAGACCTGGGTCAGAAGTTTAAATGTCAGATCTGGAGTTGAATTTTTGTAAAATCTCCGAGTGCTAGAATTCTTGGGATTCTTGGTTTGATCTGTTTTAGAGAAGACTTCTGAGGCTGAAGCTTCTGCTTACTTCTGAACTGATGTTTATCTGGAGATTTTTCACCTTTTAAGGTTTTGAAAAACATTTGTGTTCTGCCAAAAAGTTTAATCATAATTTACCACTTCCCATCTAAACTTCTTAAAGATTTGATTTTCTTTTTTTGTTATTTTTGTGCATATTAGTAAAAATAGGAGTTCATATCTGCTTCGAAACTGAAAAACACAGTGGAGTTTGAAAGGATGTAAGTCAAATACATTATTGCCATAAACCCTCAAGAAGTGTTTCTGTATGGAAGAGTTCTGAGAACATTCTCTGTGCTTTTATTGTTCCTTCGTTGTTGTTCTTTCCCAACAGAAAGCTGAATAAGGTTGGTCAGTGAAAACACATCCTCCAAGCAGTAGATGACCTGAACTTGCACTAATTTTAATTCTAGAACTTAAAGATTTTTGTTTGTTTGTTTGACCTAGATAGCACAGTTCTTAGATACCAAACGTTACCTGTGCATTCATATGGTGCCTACAGAGAAATATAATTGCATATTCATGCACCAGATGTAGTCTATCCACAGAGATTTGCACCACCATTTGGTCTAATGAAGGAACAGCTGGATTGAATGACGGTGCACAACAAAACAGAAGAAAGACATCAATTATGAAACGTTCTCGTAGGCCAAAGTCCTGCCAATATTATGTACCACATTCTCTTTTCACTTTGAATTTGGCAACTAGTTTCTGTCGGAGATAATCCTGCTCTTCTTCTGGTGTTTAAAGAAAAATATTTTCTGCTGTTTTCTCGTGCTCCCCACAGTGGGCTGGTGTCATTCATTTCTTATCCGGTCACAGGCAGTCCCCAATGGGTATATTCTAGGAAAAAAAGCATTTCAGTCCAACTGGTGACCTTACAAAGCTGTGAGATAAGAGGAAAAATAATAAATCTTTAATTTTTCCCTTTGGCTTCTTTCCTCTGACACTGATTCTTTGGAATTATATTTTAAAATAATTTTATTTGATCTTGTTATCATCTCTGCAACCTCAGGACTATCTTGAAGTTCTCCAGATTCTGGTCCGTGTTCAGAATTCAAGATGAAATACACCCCCCCACCTTTTTTTTTTTTTTTTTTTTTTTTTGATGTCCACTTCTCTCGGAAGGGTTTAGATCATTGCTTACTTGTGATGCATGATACAGAAAGCAAAACAAAGGGCTCAGTAGATTTTTCAGACACTATTCACAATGGATTTTCACTCAAGGCAAACTATATTTGAAAAGTTTTCCCCAAATCTTAAGCTAACTTAAAGGCTTCTCCTGATATTTTGGTGGAGCTACTAGAACTTTAAAAGACCAAATGCAAGCAGGCTGCCCACTGCAAAAGCAAGAGATTGACTTGTGGAAGTGTGACCAAGGAAAACTTTTTAAACATGAGTGACCTTGAGTTGCTCTGATGTGCCATGCAGATGCTCAGTGCCGAGTAGGGTGAGATGTCTCTGTCCCTTTCAGTTTTGTAGTCCCATCAAGATAAGACCTGAACAACCATGGCATGAAATGATACCAAAAGTCTAGTTACTGTGGCTCAGGTGTATCCTACATGACTTACATGAAGCACATTTTGGGCGATCCTGGGCTCTCCTGCAGTCAGTGGAATGCCAGGACTGTCCTGTCCCCAAAAAAGTTACTTTTCCTTGGGTGTGCTGTGGCCTATATATTACTGTGGTGGAAGATTAGATTCCTAATTTCAGTGCTTAAATTAGCTGCTGTGGCTGCCTTGCTCCACTGACTCTGTAACCGAGGGTCACAACGCATATTAGACTCTTCCCCAGGAAAGAGAGTCATGGAGTCTCAGGAAACCCTTATTTTCAGGACTTGAACCTCTCCTTGTTCTCTACTTTTTTGTTGGTTGGTTAGTTATCCCATTGAAAGATCCAGCTTTACTAGTGGGAATCGAGCTAGAAGTGGGAAAAGATCTCTCTAGACTTGAACGCCATCTTTCTTCAGTGAGAAACTCAACAAGTCCTGAAGACTTGTCACCTGTTCCATCAAGTTTTTAGGTAGAGACCTTATTCTTTTTAGTTTCTCCCAGCATCACCTTTTGCGGTTTCTGCTAGCGACATTGGCTCTGCATCAAAGGGCTTTTAGTGTCTCTAAGTTTTAAGATTACTTTTGCATTTCAGTTTTACCACTTACTTAGTCTCCAGTGAAAGCCTTTACACACTTTGAACTAAAAAATTAAACTTCTGTTGTTGTTTTGAAAGCAAAAGGAATGGTTCTGAGTGGTGAAAATTGATTGCAGTGTGTGGCAAATTTAGCAGTTGTTCCTCTCATATAAGCACCTCTACAACCCTTTAGGAAGTGTTTCAGCTTAATCTTGATACCCTCCGGGATTTTGCAGCTGTCAGAAAGGTGTTAGGTGAAGAAAACAGGAAAAAAAAAAAAAAACAAGAACAAAAAAAAACAGCACAGAAAGGTCTTTCCTGATTGCCCTTCCCAGCATCATCTCATCATCCCATCATAAGAGGGAATGGACCAAGCAGGAAAACCTTATGTTTTGTACACAAATGAACTGGGCCATTAACCTTTAGGTATGGAAATGAATAAAAAAAATTCATAAGTGAGCATTTGGGGAAAACAGAAAATAAATGTGCTCTGATTTCCTAGTGCAGTAACTGTTGACCACTTCTGAAAATGTGCTTTGATGAAGCATTGATTCCTTCTGGCATTACAGCTCCCATATTCTAACCTGGACACTTTGTTATTAACTCAGAGATAAGTACAAACAGATAGCTCTCCCATGAATGTTTGTGAATTCACATTTCCTGATGGGTTGATCTCCCTCAATCTCATGAACATTAGCTGTTTGAAATAGTACATTTATCTTCCTCACCCCAAACCCTCAAATGCACTTCAATGAAAGCCAGTGCTCTGTTAAAGCGGAGAACTCTCTTATTTTATTTTTTTCACTAGATTTGCAGTTGGATGGCAATCGAGGCAGGCTCCCCAGTGTAAGGAAGGAGTACCTCCTTCTGTGAATTTGTAGTGGAGTGCATGTTCTGTCTGCCTGCCCGATGGTCTGAAACTATAACGAGCTGTGGAGAGATACTCTCCTGCCTATGAAGCAAATTCTAGCCATGCTTAAGATGAAGAAAATGCTCACCACATTTCTTCTCCTCCTGCGAGCCTGGTGTAACCTCTCCTGGCCCAGCCAAATTCCCTGAGAGGGTATCTGGGATGTTTGTCAGGCTGTCAAGTGGATGCGTTTTGAAGTGTGATCCTGTTTACAAGGAATGAAACCGAGAGTTAAGGAGAATGAATTTTTGAGCCAACTTCTGGGTAGACCTTAAATAAACAGAATCTTTTTCTTCCTCCCTCTTGGCTTCTTGACAAGAGCAGAGTACCAGGCTCTCTGTGGCTTCCTCTGCATTTTGTGACTGCTTTGGCTGTTTTTTTGCTCCTGTCAGACACCGAACACTGACCCAATCCATGCTACACCATTGAGTATTTCCTCAGTTTCCTGGGAAAAATCTGGGCATCCCCAGTTAAACTTGACCATCACCTTTGCTCTGAGGGACCAGCCATCAGACAGCATCTGCTACAATTTCATAGATCATCAAATAGGAAAACGGCGAGGAGTTTTCCTGAATGAAAACCAGCTCTTGTGCCCACCATCTCCCATGGGATCAGGAGCTGCCCAGAGATCAAAAGATAATGCTAGTGGCAGTGCTAACAACCTCAGGCAAAACACCTGATTTTTTTTGGAGGTGGAGGAAAAGCATCTTTTCCAAGCTTTTCATCTCCTGGTTCCTGGCACACGCTGAAGGACCCACACCAGTCCTAATCGTGCGCAGTGTTCCCCTGGTGGTGGTGGACAGCAGAGATGCCAACCTATGGAGCAGCTCCAGCTGTATTTTCTGCCCAAGCAGCAGAAATAAACAGCATTTAATGTAGAAATGATTGTCTTGGGGCTCATGCAGCATTTGCAGCTGTCATTTTTCATTGCACTGAGTGATGTTGCCATGTATTTTACAGTTACACTCACAGTATGGTACTCATGGGGGTAGATCAGTGGGTTTTGACCTGACCCCACACATGCCTCCAAACAGGTTGTTCAGGGGCCTTTTCCAACAGGGCTTTGAGTATCTCTTTGGATGGAGATTTCAAACCTCTCTGGACCCCTGTTCCAATGTTTACTGTCCTGCTGGAAAAGTTTCTCCTAATATTTAATCAAGTTTCCTTCTGACTTTCTTCCAACTTGTGACTTCCAGCTTACCTTTCCAGAAGTGAGGCTGGAGGGGGATAGAGAGAAACCATAGGGAGGTGTAGGAAAACATCTTGGTAGAGCTGAGAAGGTGTGCTGAGTAGGATGCAGGGTTTGCTGTGCCCTAGAACAGAAGGGGAAAAAATACATATGCCTCTTTTTTCTAGCTGAGAAACTCCCAAGCTGTGGGTGTTATGGTACACGTACCTCTGCAAGACTTTCCCAAGTAGCTGTCTACACAAATTATTACTTGCAGAAAGCTGCAAGAAAGATATCTTGAGCATGGTTGCACCAGATTGTCTCATGACTTCTTTGTGCAGCATTATCAGTTTATACCCATCTGGTGTTCCTTGTCTCATCTTTCATCTGCTGAAAAGGACTTGGCAACATGGCCCAGGGATGAGACCTTCATCTTGAGGCGAGGGAAGAGATGAAAGCTAGGTGTAATGAAAGGCACAGGCAAAAGTTACAGATGTTGTCAGTCTGAAACATTAGCAGAAAGGGACCAAATTAATTCATCCTCTCCCAGACTGCTGTTACGGGGTTACTAGTGCTTTTGCTTTTTCTCCATCGACTGTTGTGGAACATGCCAGGTGATATTCTCTAATGCTTTCTCTAACTTCTTGATAGCTAAAATCTGGAAAAACATATCTTTTAAAGATTGCATTTCTTAATGAGGTATTTCTGGAACTGTCTGATAAATCCTCCATGTTTTATCATATAAAAGGTTTTTCTCTAAGTTGTGCAGTCACTTACTTTCATATATTTAATCCAACAAAAAAACTAAGCAAATTCTTGTACTGAGGTACAAGATCATGTGTACATCTCAGCACAGGTGAAGACTGATTGATATTAATGATGCCAGATCATATTCCTCCTTCTTTAATTCTCTTGAGTCATTTAAGCAGTAATAAGTATGAGACAGAGAAATGTAATGAGTCTTCAAATGTTTTGAGTTTGTCTGTTTCTTCACTTCTATTGCTTTTCATTGTTTCCAAGAGTACCTACTTGGGAGATGTAGGGTTATGGCACCAAATTAACTTTGGTGGTAATTCTACAAATAGTTCCAGAAATTCTTTAGACGGATTGAGAAATCACACTGCTAAAAAGTGACCTCCACAGTTCAGTCTAGAAATTAACAAAAAATATCCAGTTATCATTCTGAGGTAATTAACCCTCGATGTTGCTGACCTATATATTTTTTGGTTCCTTGTTCAAGCCCAGCTTTTGATCAAAAATGACACCAGGCCATTCCTAACTGAGGGCTGACAGTAGATGACATGGTGTGTGATCATAGAGTACATAGCCTTTGGCTCGGGTAGTATCCATGCATTTATAATACATCATTCAGCTCCTGCTCTCGGTTCTTCTCCAGAGGAGCCTGACATCTGAATTCCTGTTCGGCAGTCTCAGGAGACAAAAAACCAAGAGCTGAAAAAGTCATAGAGACTTGACTTCTCCTGCTTCCCTAAAAGGTCAGGCACAGCGATGGGACCATAAGAAACAAACAAGCAAATAAATAAAGAAGACACAAACAAATAAATAAGACCTTTATTTTGACTTCCTTACCAGAAACATGGGAAACCAGATCTGTGACTTGCAAAAGTGCCCTGGGAAGATCCTTCTCAAGCAATGTCCCACCTGTGTAACCTGATGGATGTACTTTGAACAGGGTGTCTCTGGCATGTAGTGGATCTCTAAGAAAATATTTTCCACCAGCAATGGCAAGAAACTGGTATTTGACCTCTTCAATAAGCCCTGCTTCTTGAATAAGGCAGATGAGAGTGTGGCTTTGGAATTCTTTGAATTTGAAATGTGAAAATCATAGAGAGTAAGCGTCACATTTTTATGAGTATTAAAAAGATATCTCAGTGAGTTTATGAATAAACAAAAACAGCTTCTGGTTTTAAAACGTAGTGAAAGAAAATGGAAGCTGAACAGATTTTTTTGTGTGTTCCTACCTGTATCATGAAGCCCAGTATTTCACAGACATTTAGGCACAGGCACATCATACAGAGGGAAGTAAGGAACTGGGACCTAAAAGTTAGAGAACAGACTCCTCCAGCTGGGGGGGGGGGGAAGGGGAGGGAAAGATGAAGATGTCTTTGCTTTGGCAGGTTTTTGGATATGCTGAGCATGCCTGAGCTTCCTCTAACCTCAGCAGAAGATGTGAGAAGATTGGGCATACAGGTTAAAAAATGAGATTTGTTTAACACATCAGTAACTAATCCCAGAAGTTGGCACTATATTTCCATAGCAGAAATGCTACTGGTTTTGGTGCAGAGGGCAAAGTCACTCAGCAGAAGAAATTCAGAGATTTGGTGGAAGAAGATGCAAGCAATATCCAACTTTCTTTCCTCTAACTGAATAACAACCTTGATGAAAAATAATCATGGAATGAGTTAAATATATAAATTTTAAATTTTAAATTTTAAATATAAAAATATATAAATATATTTTCCCCTCCCCTCCTCCCCTTCCCCTAAATTTGGAGCTGTGCAGTTTTTACTTTCTTTTCTTTTTTTTTTTTTTCTTTTACTTTTTTGCCACCCATCTGGCTAATTAATCACTTCCGGTTTATTTTGCACACTCTTATTATTATTTGAGCTTCTAAATTATTTTAAAGCGGGAGGGAAGAGGAATATAACAGGAAAAAGAGAAAAAAAAAGTTGAATTTAATCTCCTCTGATGAAAGGAATGCATATTAATTCAAATACTGAATACTTCAATTTTCCTTCTTTTTTTTTTTCTGATTTATATTTTTTTATACTTTTAAATCTATGCTGTGCATGGTGCTCCTTCTATTTATGTTCTCCCCACCATCTTGTTTGTATTGGTTCATTCTTCTTTTCTTTTCCTCTTATGTACTCTTACTCGCTGAAGGAAGACCATAAGTGGCCAGCTTGACGAAGTGGCTTTAGAAATAATGTTAAATCCAAAGGTGAGCTTAAGAACCAGTGTTTGCAATGAATAGCGGTACAAGTAAATCCTTGGTACAGAGTGACAAAAGAAGATTCTCAAACAGTTGTTTTCTTTTTTCCCAGGCTGTGTTTAGTCTTGCTAGGCTGAGGTTGAGCCAGATGCTTTTCCTTGTACACACGCTGGCAGATTGCAAGTAGGGTTGGAAATGTCAGCGTAAGGCAGTGAAGCTCATCAGCATATTTCTGGCAGGAATACTTGAGTGCTTCTCCATCCTTCCAACTGATCATCTGTAAGCAAATAGTAATAAGCCAGGGCTGAGTTCACAGTCTTGATGAAACACAAATTCATCATTGGTGGATTTATGTTTTTCTAATAAAGAAGTAGCCAAAACCTGAAAAAATCAATTAATATTAATATATTTGGCTCTGCAAGCAGAAATGAATCCCAGCATTTAGCCAAGATGTATGTGACTTTCGAGTAAAATAGAAAATGAAGAAAACAAGAAATGAGAGCTCCGTGCCTTGCTGGTGTGCCAATCTATGTCAAGCTGGTGAGGCTTGCAGCAGGTCTGACAGGTCCACAGATGCAAGATAATCTGGATCATAAAAATGCTGTGTACAAAAGAGGATCTCTGACACCAGCCTTCTCCCTCTTCCAGTCTGATGGGAATTCAACTCCTCGTTCTTCTTCCCCTTGTGATGGTGGACACACAGGAAGGGCATCTATAGTTTTAGCTTTTTAACCTATAATATTTAGAACATTGTAGGTCAAATGACACTTCTTGGTTCTTTCCAGAAGCCAGTGTGGAACAGACTGGCCCAGGGCATGCTTCAGTCTCATTTCTGTGCTTGTAACTGAACTTCAAAATTCAAGACTGTTTAAGAAGCATTTAGATAATGCTCTCATTAATATGCTTTAATTTTTGGCTAGCCTTGATGTGATTAGGCAGTTGCACTAAATGATCTCTGAAGGTCCCTTCCAACTGTTCTGTCCTACTCTACTCTACTCTACTCTACTCTACTCTACTCTACTCTACTCT
>CM021698.1:153092448-153107302 GCA_011074415.1 Stictonetta naevosa
CTACTCTACTCTACTCTACTCTACTCTACTCTACTCTACTCTACTCTACTCTACTCTGTTCTACTCTACTCGTTTCTCAAAATCCAAGAGTTCTGAGGCAGACAGACCACCACAGAGCTTTTCCAAATTCTTTTGAACAACTGCACTCAGCAGTAGTGGATACAGTTCTCACTGTCAGGGACATTATTGCCTGTATAACAGGAGTGCTTTACAACTAGAGCAGAAGGACAAGTGCTTTCACATCTCTGGGTATCAGACTGTTAACATCTCAGTTAACAGTGTTAACAGTGTTAGCAGTGAGGATAAGCTGCACCTCATCCATTCAGGGTGGTGTTCATCTGATATATCTTTAGTGATGTTAGGATTTGTCCCACTGCTTTTGGCTTTCCACAAGGGAGGTGAGTACAGGAAAATGAATCCCAGATTTTCATTTTTACTCAGAGGAGAGTGAGTCAGTAACACTGGCGAAGTTTAGGACATGATTAGTTTTATCCTAGAGAAGGTGCCTCTCTCAGGTTCAATGAATCATATTCCTACCCCCACTGGATGTTTTGACTAATTCTCAACTACTACAGTATGGACATCATGGAGATAATGTGCTGTAGCTAGCTAAAATTAGAGGGTTAATTCCATTCAAGTTGCCTACAAGTCAGCTAATGGAAATACTTGTGAATAGTTTGCCCAGACGTACATCCCAGAGGGTGAATAATCACTTCCCAGGGGTTATTATATCCTTTCCCAGGATAAATGTCTGAATAAGGTGAGGAACCATTTACTATCTACCTGTCACAGCATTGGCTAGATGGCTAAATCTTAGACAGAAAAGGTTAGTTGAGATGAAAGGGGTCCTGCAGCATGTATCATCACACACCTATGTTTGGAAAAGCCTGTCTCAACATCAATGGCACTAAAACCTCAATGCCCAGTCCTGGGACCCTTTCTCCACTGATTCTCAAATAGAAAAAGGATCCAGTTAGGATCCTTCCAGTATTAAAATTCAACCAGCCATTAAGGTACACATCTGGGCTTCAGAGACATTCATAGTGACAGGGACTCTGGGAAGATGAAGGACCATGTGCAGTGCCCACGTTCCCATTGTGCTAGGCACTGTACAAATACCAGGCCATCAGGATGGAAGCTGTCCCCTCCTACTATTTTCTGTATCATGCCTTGAAGAAAACAATCTGTCTTGCATTCATTCATTCATCCATTAATTCATTCATTTTCTTGTCTGGAAAAAAAAAAAAAAAAAAAAAGAAAGAAAAAAAAAGAGACTCCATCCTTGTTATTAGAGGGTTTTTTGTTTGTTTGTTTGGTTGGTTTTTTTTGCAATGTTACTATCACCACAGCAACAGCAAGACTCAAACTCATTGATTTCTCATAGGCCAGTAAATACAAATGCCTTGTGTTTATTACTACTCTGCACCAGATTTCTGCCACTGACCTTAATGGGAAAATTCCTTAACCCACTTTCCAAATCCCTGAATTATCTTGAACCCAGAGAGTAACAGTTAATAAAGCACTTGGCAAGTTTCACATTGTTTTTAGCTGACCTGTATTTTGACTTATTACATGATCCACAGAGCAAAGAAAACCCATGGGTAACACTTCTTCCTAATGCTGAGCACTGTGAGATGGCACTTGAGAATAACACTGAAGAACCCCTGATTTACACCTGCATAAAAGTTCAAAGAAAGAAGTAAATGAGAAAAAGAAAGAGGGAATGACAAAGAAATGCAGCAAGCGGGGAGGAAAAGAAAAAGCAGAAAGAAAAAGGGCAAAGAGAGAAAGGGAAAGGGAGAGAGAAAGTGGGAAAGAAAGAGGGAAAGGAAGGGAAGGGGAGGAAAGGGAAGGGAAAGGAAGGGAAGGGGAGGGAAGGGAAGGGAGGGGAGGGGAAGGTTCAGCCATTTCAGTATGGGTTCACTGCATACCTAAGCTTGTAAGAGCAAGACCAATTTTTTCAGACTGAGCTATGCTGTTTTCTTGGGATCTTATATTACAGGGGACATTAAACTCATTCACCTTAGAGAACAAGTGACCCACAGAATCACAGATTGGTTGAGGTTGAAAGGTTCCCTTCATGCTGGAAGGGAAGCACCCAAATAACTTCTGTGAAAAGGTATTGTGGTTAGTTAACAGGTACATACAGGGGAGTTGACACTGAAGATGCTGCCTCGAGAGTAAAAAGGCATTTTAAGTGTTTCTGCTAGTTAGTACCATCTGCATAAGTGCACAAATAAGACCGGACCATAACTACTGACTCAAAGTATGTTTTTGTTTTCATTTCTTTTATTATTTTTTTTTTCCAAGCTGAAATTTGCTGTCAGTGTCATAACTATACTCCTTACTGTTGGTGCAGCAGTGAGAGCACTGCTAGCTTTGCACTTGCAGTGATACAACTGCTAATGCTGCTAGCTGGCATTTTCATGCTTCCAGGCTCAGCTGAAATGACAATGTTGGAAAGACAGTGTGAAAAAGAAAGAAGAAAGTTGACATCTCCTTAAAAGCCTTGTACAAATAGGACATTGCTTGACATAATGCTGTTCCAAAATCAGTCACCTGGACTTGATTTGCAAACTTGCAAGAAGCTGCTGGTTGCCTGGCTTCTGCTGCAAAAGGTGGTTTGATTTGGTACCTCTCGGTTTAATGTCTTGAGCAAAGCTGGGCAGATACCACCTGAAAAAAAAAGAAAAAAAGAAAAGAAAAAAAAGAAAAAGGAAAAAAAGAAAAGAAAAAAAGAAAAAAGAAAAAAGAAAAAAAAAAGAAAAGAAAACAAACAAACAAAAAAAAAAAAAACAGAAACACTGCAAGACTTAGCTTCAGCTGGGAGAAGAATTAGAGCTGAAGACCAGAAATGTGTCTAAGGGGGATTTAGCTCTATTATTTGCAGCTGTAAATACACATGCACAGATACACAGACACACAGGGAGAAACAAACACTTTCTCTGGCTGAATGGAAGAAGACCAAGAGTGAACGATGCCCCAGCAGATTTCACTTGGTTTGTATAGTCATTTAAAAAACAAAAAATAAAAAAAGACGATGATATTTTATTTCTCTAGAGTCTGTTGTTTGCCTGTCCTTCTTCTTTACATGGCCTCATTTAAATATCCAGGGATTTACAATCTTCCTTCTGAGAGCCACTTTCAGCTCCGTGGCTGAATACAGGTTGCTTTTCCTTGCATTTAACCACCTGACTGTGAAGACTTACTTCATGACAAGGTACCTGTCCAAGAACAAATCGCCCTTGGAAGATCCAACCTCCCTCTGGCCACTAGCATCCAGCTGTGATGAGACAGTTGAGAAACAATGGGTGAGGTGAACTGTATGCTACGTGATCCATCACAAAACCAAAACCAGAACTTGAGATCCCACCTGCAAGGCCACAGATGTATATTCTGACCACTGAAACTCTCCAGAGATCATCCTTTATCTGGTACGTGAGCTGCTTTCATCAAGAACAACTAGTCACAGCTACTGCAGGATACAAGTGATGGCACGAGTGGTTCTTGCTATAAAAAGTGCGTGCTGTTGGTTGAATACTTTGTTATTCCTTTGATATAAACTGTGACTTCTCCCACACATGGAAAGGCAATTTTTCAGTGATGCTTCCCTTAAAGAAGCTTGCAATATTCTCTGTGTTGTTGTTTTTTTTGTTTGTTTTGTTTTGTTTTTCCTTATTTATTTATTTATTTTCTGAAAGGATTTCTAAGCAGTCTTTAGAATTTTCTTTTTTCAGCAGTGAGATAGGAGATAGCTGTGGCTGGATGGGTAAAGAGATGGAAGTGGGAAACAGGAAAGGCTTCTGTAGCTTGTGAAACCTTTTTGATTGCTCTTTTCCAAAACAACTCCTGCAACACCACTAAATCCTGGGAGGCTTTGGGATCAGTCCAGGCATGGCTGAGAGAGGGAGTAGGAGTTATCAGAGTGAGATGGGGTTTGGTTCAACTGAAGAACCTAAAAGGTGATGAAAGCCTTTGAGTAGGGAACCCTCAGAGCTGGTGTACATTCAACCAGGAGACAACCATCATCATCAGGCAGTGAGGGTAATGGACTGCCCTTGCATAAGGCATGTTATAATGCTGCCCCAGATCATTTCCTCTTGCCTCGTAATGAGAATGGAAATGGATGGCCAGGGCACAGCAGGGGAAGTATTAAAGCGAGGGTGAATACATAGTAGAGAAGGCTTCATAAATAATCAGTGCCAAGGAATGCGAGCTGCCTCCTGACCCAGCAGGAAGATAGAGAGGTGGCCGTGGCTTTGCTCAGGAGAACAGTGGCAATGAGAAGCCCTGGGTGCCCAGACACCAAATCTATCCACATCACCCATGTATCTGCAAGAAGCAGTTGACAAACCCTACAGGAGTCATCTGCCTTCAGGGTCTCTGCCACGGGGTGGACTAGTTCACCCCCTCATTTCTCCGAGTAGCAACTGCTGATTCAAAATCCATCTATTTGCATGCTCTGCTTGCCAGGGTGTAAACATGCCAGCCCTCTGCAGTGCTGAGCAGACGTAAATCATTTGTGTGGGAGAAGGCTTGAAGGGAACGGGGGACCTTGTGGGGCAGAAGTGCAGGTAAGCAGTGAGGGATTTGCTTTTCCTTAGCTGGAAATTAAAATTGTTCCCTGTCTTGCTACCGTCTTGCAGGGACCTCTCTACCCTCAGGGCTGCAGCATCCCCACTTGGGAAATGCTGAGGTCAATAATTCACCCGCATATCTTGCCACACTAAATAAGTGCTTCTAAATCCCAAAGCAAAAAACTCTTACTACACTGATGTCAGCAACTGGAAGTGCGAGGCACAAAAAGAGCTGGGACCTTCAGGCAACTGTCTCCTTCATAGGTTGGGAACGATTAAACTGCACATTTAATTGCTTTGATATATATTTGTTTTGCATGAATGCAAGATCCAGCTAATCTAATTGGCTTATTCGCTCCAAAGTTGCTAACAATGGACCCTAAACTGTACATAAATGACCGTTAAATTATTAGCTATCAGAAAGATCTGCAATTGGATTTTGAATGTGAAATAAAATGAGGGCTCAGAGAGGCAATTATTATTTTTTATTTTTGTATTTTATTTTTTTTTAAGCAGCCTTATTACCTCTACAAGAGCTTTGTTCAGGAGACAAGCGTTCCCATTAGAAAATCAATAACAGAGCTGCTGCGATAGCAGCAGTAACCTGTCTGCTTTCAATTAGTGTTTGGGAGAGGCTGATCCTCTTCCCTGAGACTGTCAGTTGCTAACACCAGTGGAATTTTGTGCATATTTATTGTCTGGAGAAATTTGAACTCTTGGCAGTAAAATTCTGGGGACTGCCGATAATTTTTATTTATTTATTTATTTATTTTTACTGACACCAGCTGGTGTTGCAGTGGGCCACAGGCACAGCTGATGGCTGCAGACAGAGATGGGAAAACCTCTGACGTGGTTTGTCCTGGTCTTGAATTGGTCCTTGGGCAGAAACAATGACAGAATTTCGTGCAGTGGGCAGTCCAAATATTTTTTTCCCAGTTTTCTTGGACTATTGAAGATCCTTGAGACCACAGGAGTCGTTAAAGGGGTTTCTGAGCAATGCAGTAGTGAGAAGAAGAGGTTTGTAATCTGCTGCCCTCACAATTTAAGCAGGAACTCTATTGCATCTTGACAAAAACTGAATGATCTTTAGAGATCGTGATTTTAATTTAAAATCAAATATGTATACAGCACCTAAAACACTGAAGTGATTTGATATGAGGTAGAATTTCTGGTTTCTATAGTCAAAACAGAGGAAGACCTGAGAAGTTACCTTCAGTCCCATTCACCTTTGGATGTCCAGCTCCATCTACCTTACCTTCCAGGGTGCAGCTGAAGCTGGAAAGGGGTACTGGGATGCTCAACTTGGGAATCCACATTTGTGGGTTATTTGGTAAGACTGCACATCAAGCAGTAAACGAGGAAGGGAGATAAGACCCCAGATAGGGACACAGGGTCAGACGAGTGTTTTACAGGCACCATTTTGTGGGACATAAATGCAAGTCTTTTTTCTCTTCTTTTCTCACCTCCTTGATGAGCTCTGCCAGTATTCCAAGGCCATCTACCCTTGGTGGTACCATATTATCTCTCCTCTCCTTGGTCTTGTCTCACAGGTTGTCCCCCTGGCTAGCCCTTATCCTGTCTACCTTGGTGCAACCCTCAACTGGTCAGCACTGCATCTCCAGGGATGGTGACTCAACCACTTCCCATGACCATCTCTGCCGTCTCACTCTGTAAATTGGAGGGTGAATTCAGCACGACCATCAGAAAGCTCAGAAACACTTCTTGTCTGGCCTCATCTCAGTAGCAAATGGGAATATTTTGCATATGTACCAGGAGTATACCCTCGTTTTCACCAAGTGAATTAACCTGGCTGGCAGCAGATCCACTGATAGAGTAGCTGCCTTTTAAGGTGTCTCCTCAACTTTTTAAGGAAGAAACAAACCCAAAGCAGAACTGTGCAGAAACAAGAAACAGTATGTAAGGACGAGGAAGGATACGTGCCTGATATGACACTGGCTACAGGCAGGGGCTTGGTCTAAGTGATGTGGAGAGCAGCAGAGAAGACCAGTTCTTCATGGTGGTGACTCAATGCATACTAACAGAATTAGGCTTGGACAGTCACCCTCCAGAAGAGGTCAACCTCTTCCCATTGACCACAGAGGGACACCTGGAGAGTAGTTGTCATGATATATTTAGATCTTCAGATAAAGAACTCAGTAAAGAATCCCATGGTTGGTGGTTTGTTCAAAACTTTGGTTCTGCACCTCTCTTTTCACAAGAAAAATCAAAGCTTTCCCTCCGTGACACGTGTTACCACTTGGTTGTTGACATGAAAGTTTTCTATCCTCCAGTGCCTGTCACTGAACAGATGTTTATGAGAAGGGCATATTGATATCCTTTCACAGAAAGTTTAAAAGTAGAGTTCTGACAAGATTAATTTTCTACTTCAGACAATGTCTCATCTATTAGAGATTCTTTAATACTTAATTATTAATCTGCATTATTAATGAATATGTCTGGATTCATGGATTCACGTTATAATAATGCATACCCCTAAAGTTACAATGTGTCTGACAATTACAGAAACATGCAAAATTCATTAAAGTGTAGAAGTTAGTACTGAATTTCTGACTGGGTGTATTCTGCAACCCACTAGAAGCTACTTCTCATTGTGATTCTAGGCAGTTTCAGAGCACGTGGTTTCATTATTGAGTGCCATCTTGCTCTGCTAGTGACTTAAAACTCTAAGGCATGACTAGGATAAGGGGACAGATTTTCTGAAGTGGAGGTCTGTATTTTCAGCTCCCCAGAATCACAGTTCATTATTTTGATTTTCGCTATAAGGCAGTCAAAAATTTCCAGCTGGAAGAATTTTGTTGGAAAAGGTAGATTCCAAACTGATGTGATTTTTTTTTGACAAGGAGTTTGTTTTTTGTTGTTGTTGTTTTTTGTTTGTTTGTGTTTTTTTTCCTAATCTACAGAAAGAGAAAACACCCAAACAAACAAAATCAAAACATTTCACTTTGATTTGTTTCTAAACAAGATGCTTTAAAAAAAAAAAAAAATGAAATGATGTTCCATTTATTTATTTTTTTCTGCAGTGCTGAGAAAACATGTTACAAATCTTGAAAACAACATGAAGTTTATTGTGGGTGTAAGACAATATTCTTTTAAACTCAGATATGCTGGGCTTGTTAGTCTGCTTGTTTGCTTTCCATTTTCAGTTAGCCGACTTTTTTGGTTATTTCAGATCTGTCTCCAGCTTATTTATTTATTTGCTTACATTGCAGAATTGGCAGCAAAATGAAAAACCAGTTATCCCCAGATCTCTGTTTAGCAAACAGCTTGTCACTATCTGTGCCTAAGGGTGTCCAGAAATTGCTCTAGATCTCCAGATAATATTTTACTATAATTGAGAATAAGTACCATACATAATAGTAATAACAACAGAGAAATAGTAATGATAATAGGACAAATTTGAGCAATTTGGGATTAGTGATGATCTCTGTGCTTTTCACACTGGGTGTGAGTGAATGAAGCCCCAACCCAATGTCTTTCTGAGTCAGCATCTTTTAGAATCTCCACTTCGGTTGAATTTTGCCTACTTTTCCCCCTTTAATAAGATGAGACCCCTCTCAGACCTAGCAGTGGTTGACCATGGAGTGTCCAGCAGTGTCCTTCATTGGTCTCTGATATCATTTATGTCCCCAAGTCTGGAGCAGAGACCATGAAAGGTTTCTTTTCCAGGGAAACCAAGGAGAAACTGCTCTGTCAGCCAAGCAAGGAGCAGCTGCTGCTGAGCTTGTCTCAGATGAGGAATCACGTTCCCCTGTTCATGAGGATTGCGGATGACTTCCAAGCTCAATCTTGTGCTTCTTTTACTGCATTTCAATGGCCATGAGATGGAGATGATCCCAACATTGAAAGGGTTTCATCCATTAGCATGCAGACAGGAGGTAGGCAATGAATCTAAGTCTTGCAGAGATGTGATGAACCATTTCGTGGGCTTCTGCTGCATCACAGCCATTGAGAAACAGCCTTCTGGACTGAGAGAAACCTCTGAGTTCAACCAGAGGAACGTGCTCAACTATGCCAAGACACCTTATCACCAATAAAGTCAGCTGAGAAGGAGGTGAGGACCTTCATTTCTGTTACAGAAGACAAACATCCTCAAAATGCATGCAGGTATGTCCTTTGGACAAAACTTTTTTATTCTGATTTCTGTGAAGAGGAATTTTTGGAACTGACTTGTTGAAATCAGTGCTGCAACTGCATCAGATTGAGTTGGTGCCGGAGCCTGAGTTTTGATCTGAAGCTGGGTAGTTTGGTATGCTGAACATGCTTCTTCTGGAACGGCGCCTGCAGGGGTATGGCAGCACCTTCTGCAACTTCATTTGTCTGTGCTACAGTGCCTGACAAAAAACAGCATCTTTACTTAACTAAAAGACAGAATCTATCACAGCATCTATGCATGCTCACCCCCAGTGAGAATAACAAGGGAGTTTAAGGGAAGTAACAATCTCTTTTTCCTCCTTCCCTGTGGGCAGGGGATGTAACTGATTTAGTCTGATGTAGCTTTGATTTGCTTTCTATTTTTGCGTTTCTTTTCTTTGAACAAGCAGCTAGAGGTGCTTGGGACCAGAAAAGAGACTGCTTCAGAGACTTATTCCCTTTTGCAATAGCTAATTATTCATCTCCCAGCTTGTTGGTAAGCTTTTTTTGCTACAGCGTTGCACTATTGTGGAGGCTTTCCTGTGATTCCTTGGATTGGTGTTCTCAGTTTGCAAGAGTGAGCCACCTGTGGCCCTACCACTGTCTGCTTGAACCAGCTTGTCATAGTTTGTCTCTCCCTGATACTCCTAGTCTCTAACTAGTCTGGTATTGTCTTTGAGCTTTTCTATGCTGGAGATATTTCCAGTGGGAGCCCAATGCTCTTCATGTGCTTCACAGTTGCATTTAGCTTGAAAATATCTGACTATACATGTAAGAAACATTCCCCCTTTGCAAATATCAACTATGCTGACAAAGAGAGACACCGCAGATCAGTACTTAAAAAAAAAAAAAAAAAAAAAAAAAAAAAAAAAGTGCTTTGTGACATAGTGGTATGCTTGCTTAAAATGTCTTTTGAGCTCAAGTTGATTTGAGCCGTCATCTGGTTCATTGATCAACCCTCCTTTTTAAAAGACAGACCTTTGTAAGTAAATGCTAGAGCCAACTATTTTCCCTCCTGCATAATAAGCGCTGTGTGAGATCCCAGTTTTCTGTAGCCAGAAGGCTTCACGCTTTCCATGCTGGAAGTCACAAGCAGATCACTTTTTAATAAGCACTGGTAAATTTCTTCTTCATGTGTTTGTTTAAATCTGTGTCAAGGGAGAGCCATCCACTCTGGAACATGGAGAAGGTGAGTGAGTCTGAGACTAAACCCATCACCTCTCAGTTGTGTAAGGTTCATATGCCAATATCAGCAAATTTGCTCAAAGGTCTTGCTTGTATGCACATGTGAGAATATTGCTACTGTGAGACCAAGGAAGGTGTTTGCAGATTTTCTTTTTTTAAAATATATATATATATATTTCTATCTGGGCAGCATAGACGATCAAGTTTACACTACAAAAGGATGAAATAAAAATATATCTGCTCTGAAGACACAGGTCTCTGCTCTTCTGGTTTCATCAGCTTCTCCATCAGTGACCAACAAGACATGCAGGACATGATCAAAATTGCATAGGTTCTGAGCTCTCCTTGGGAACAGCAGCAAAGCCAGAAGACAAGTTATATGTTGCTAAAATCATGAATTAATACCTTAATTTCTGTCATGCCTATACCCTCCTTCAGAAGAGCTACAAGGAAGGCAAGGAAAAAAGAAAGATCTCTGCCCCAAACCATTTACAGTGCCAGTGTTGACTCCACTGACTAGCTTCCACAGTTTGCCATGCTTGCACACGTGTGGCAATTGTTAGACCAAATATTTCAGCAAGAACAGGGCAGGGATGGTGTCTGAATTCTCCAGATAGACTGAAATACTTCAGCTCTCTAAATAAAAGGAAACCAGATTTAGGGTTTGAATAATCAGCTGTATTGAGTAGGATGTTCCCAGTCTCTTCCAATATTTCAAGTCAATCCTACACTCCTAGAGATTTGCTGATTTTGTGCCTTATAACATCTCTGGGGATCCTTACTCCCATTTCACCAATCATTTTCCAAACTCACAGGCTTTCTGTGGCAGAATTACCTTGGAGTCAGCAACAAAGTGTGGAGGAGTTGAAGGAAAACCAGGCTGGTGCTTGGGACAAAGCCTCCCGACACGAGTGTGCCCATGTGCCTGCACACTTCTGGTTCAGATAATTAAATCTGTGTCTGCCAAAAGTTTGTGAAACATTTGTGTGCCCCTTGATATGGGGCATATTTCTTGCTTCCTGCTCCAAACAAATTAAAATTAAGTCTTCTTTGCTTTCTCATGTCTCTAGCACCATCGGGTACCTCAGCATGGGCTTCAGCCTGTTCTGTTGATGTCAGTGGATCCCTGCTGATTCCCATCAGTTGTTGATCCACTCCCTATCTTCAGGGACTCTCTGTAGTCCTGCATGACCTTTGTGTGGTGAGGAATGGGAACAGAGGAAAGGAAATTAGGAAAACCTAGCTGTAAATGTGGGCTTTGATGTAAGAAAACAATCCTATTAGAAAGAAAAAAAGAAAAACAAACAAAGACGGTTCATCATATATTAAATGAGCCTCTGAACAGCAAAATCTTCTTCGAAGGAAAAGTGGAACACGGATGTCACTTATGAAGAAGGAAAGGACAAATATAATCTGCAAGCTGGCTTTTTTAATTGCATTGCCCAGTCTGAGCAAGGTGAGGTAGGACTGGGGCTACAGCTGGGACTGGAAATAGCCCCGGGGTCATCTGCTCTATCCCCACGCTCCTAGACCGTGGTTGTTCTCACTCCCTTAATCTCCTTAGGCCCAAAGCAGATAAGCAGCTTTTCCTTGCATAAATGACACGTTAGGGGTTCTTATGTTCCCTTCAGATTGTCTTCCAAATTTTCCAGTGGTCTCCAAGCTCTGTATCTAAGCACAAAACAGCTCTATAACCAGAGGAGACGGTTTTTAGTATCTGTGGTTTCCCCTTGGTTGGGGAGGTAATTGCTGGGAAGAGGGTGAAGGTACTTTGGTGCTGGTGGTCTTTCTTTTCATTAAAACATGTAACGAAAATAATAAGATCAATTTCACTTAAACTGCAGCATTTGCATTCATTTCTGGAAGTACAGTGAGATAGAAAACTTGAGACATACCAAACAAACAAACAAACAAACAAACAAAAAACAAAACAAAACAAGACAAAAAAAACAGGCAGAGAAAAGAATAAGGAAAAACACACAACTGAATTGCTTGTATATTTTGAGCTTAATATGACTCGATTTTGTCCCTTAAGCTTATTTAAGCATTTAATTTTGTTCTCTTGTTCTGCCCCCGAGTACATATGGATTGCACAGAGGTTTAAGTTTAACAGGACAGAAGAAAGTTCCCCGTAATTGAAACAGGCTTTATACTCAAGTCACGATGTTATGTTCAAAACTCAGAGGGAGAGAAACACATTCTTTCTGTTTCTAGTGACTTATTTTCAGATTAAAGGAAACAGCTGCAAGAAGGGAGAAAAGTCACTCTTCTTTAGGTGAGAGCCAAGAACACAACAGTAGCTGAATTCTGTTCAGAGGGAATCATCTTAAAACTTTGGGATGGGAATACTGTGAAAGAAAGACTAATGCAGTGTCATGGCAAGTTTCTGGAGAAGAGGAGGGTAAAACATTCATTCAGTGCAATAATTCTCATAAATTTTTATGGTGAAACAGCCTGGGAATGTATGGACTCAGTTGCCTCCTCTGATGCAGACTTTCCTATGAGCTGGGACAAAACATTTATTTGCTGTGTGCTGCCCTTCTTCCTCAGTACTCTGAGATGAAGGAATTGCCTCGCTCTAGAGGGCTGTTTTGGGACTGAATTTGGCTAACGTGGCACTGCTAATAAAATGGGGTACTGACAAGAGCCTGCAGCCGGTCTCTGAGATGAAAGCCCTAGAAAAATCAATGAAGGGTGTGGGTTAATTCTCAAATAGCACTTAGCCAACAAAAAGTAAAAGAAATCACAGGTCATTGCATTTAGAAGTAGTGTTGCACTTGCAGAAGCTTTGTACTTTTTCTGCAAGCGTCTACAGGGTATTTATGAACACATGTGACATCAGGGGGTGAATTGTACGCTGGTACCCAGTGGCTCAATGGCAGGCTTGTTCCAACCGACCTCGGTGATCAATGTCAGGATACAAGGATAAGCCTTCTGGTAAATGGCTTCTCCATTATCATAAAGCAGATGCTTTCCAGCATACATTATAATTGGATCTGAGAAAACACAAACAAACACAAAGGTTATGGGCCAGAGTTTGGGCGAGTCCTTTATTTAGTCTTATGGTTGTTATTTTTATTTCCTTATTCAGGAATAATCCAACCTTACCTCGAAGGACTTCCAAAGTAAATTCAATGAGCTATGGGATCAGACCATGTGAGTTTTGGGATCAACCTCACATTTCAGCATACAGAAGATATTCTTGGGTAAAATAAAGCTATGGGAAAATCACAGGTTTTCATTCAGGTAAGCACCAAAGAAACAGGTCCTGAAAGGTGCTGAGCACTCTCCAGCTCCATTGCTTTCTGTGGAAGCCTCAAAGCACTTCACCTGTCAAGAATTAGATTTTGGAGCTGATTTGAATTATTTGAATCTGTAAAGTTAGACTGGAAACACATTGTTTTTTTTTGCTTATCTCTTCTGACATCAATGAAAAGCTGACTTAGATCCTTGTATGTAAGCTGAGATGTAGCCCCTGGATGCTGGGAACATGAGGGTCAAGGAGATGACCTACTGGCTAGCTGGGGTTGCTTAGAAATGGTTGGTGAAGATGTCATTGCACTAGCTATGGGGTTTATTGCTATGGGGAAATTTAAATGTAGAAGGAGTGAGTATTCCCACATTTTTTCTACCTGTCAAATATTTTATTTAACTTTGGGTGCAAGGACAGAGGAGTTTGCTGTGACTCTGTTAGATGCAAATCCTCATGCATGTTGGGTGCAGATCTGATGCAAAACTGGAGCTTATACACTGTAGTCAGGAAGCGTACAAGTGTTCTTACAACTGGCTTCAATGGATAAGGTTCCTTCACTCCATAACATCTATACAACCAATAACCAGCAGGAAAAGAAACTTACAACAAGCTGTATATCTCTCCAGTTGGGTTCTTAGCTCTCTCTTTGGGCTTGAAATTACATTTTATTAAAATTAGATGTTTTTTTTTTTTTTTGGAAAATAAGGTTTTTTTACTATGATCAGGAGAAAAAGAAAAAAAAAGTGTCAGTCTTTTTGTAAGAAATAAATATTATTACCTTAAAACTATTTTGATTTTTGAAATCCATATTCTTGATTGTTAAGCAAAAATAATTAAAAAAAAAAAAAAAAAAAAAAGAGAGAGAAAGTAGCAAAATGAGTTGTCATGCACTTTGTATGTCATTCATAACCATCAATTTGTGAAAGCTATCTGGGGATTTTGAGTTTGTTCCAGATTTTTGTGACAGACAGTTTAGACTTATAAAACTTTTCCCAGTGTGGATAATTCACCTCTCCAGGTATCATCCATGTGAAAGGGGACACCCAATCGTGTATAACAGAGGGATTTTACATTTCCAGCTCTTCTTGCTGGCACCCAGGCCGGAAGGCTCTTCTTGCTGTGCATTTCCCCTTTTCCCATTGACTTAGGAGTTCTCATTCAGAGTGCGTTGTAACTACAAGAAAATGAAATTCTCTCGCTTTCTGCTAAAGTAAGGAGATTTACTCGGGGAAACAACTCCGTAAATACTACGTACTGCCATCTATAGCTCTATTTAGGAAACACATTCGCAAGGCGAGCTCTGCACACGAAACTGCTTTTTCCAGCACCCGACGAACCTATTCTGTTAACCACTGTTTTAAAAACCTGGCTAGCCCTCTCCAACAGCTATTGTGGGAAAAGGCTGCGTAATTATTATTGCCATTGTTATTTTTAGAAGGTGTTCAACGCTTTTTCTCTCGTGAATCCGATTTCCAAACAAGGATAAGGAAGAGAGGGAACTTGTTAGAGGAATTGCCGTTATGTGACCATTTGGGATGCTCTGGTTTCACTTCCCTGGCAATAGCGTCACTCTGTGCCCCACCGTAATGCAGGCAGAGATAGCACAGATCCCTCTAGGACAAACATCTTCAATGTTTTATCAGCTTCCCACTCTTTAGAATAATCTCTATTTCTTTCTTTCTTTCTT
>CM021698.1:153107402-153126461 GCA_011074415.1 Stictonetta naevosa
CCTTCCTTCCTTCCTTCCTTCCTTCCTTCCTTCCTTCCTTCCTTCCTTTATTCCTTTCTTTTTTTTCCCCTCTTTTTTTTCTCTTTCCTGCTTTTATTGTCAGGCCTGCAGTTCTCAGGCTCTGGCTCATGGATGCCCACCAGCCTTTGACCTTGCCACAGGAGTCTTCAGAAGACCCCTATGGGATTTCCAGAGACATCTGGGAACAGCAAACATGAGAAATCTCAAAGGCAAAATGGAAGAAATGAGGCTGGAGCTGGGGCAGATGGTGGTGGTTGGTGCTAGAGTGGGAAGGCAACAGGAGGACTTCACCACCATGTCCTCCCCACGTCTTCCCTTGGGAGGGGAAACACAGAAATGGGGATGAGAAAAGATTAGGATCATTGCAAAGCTCTAGGGGAGAAAAAAAAAAAAAAAAAAAAAAGAGCTAAAGAGCTGGGAGAACCTGGGCTTGGGGATGGGACCTCCCATTACTTCTTCCTGCCACCAGCCCCAGCATCACAAGAGCTTTCAGAAAGACATCTCCTCTCCCCTGAGAAGCCAAAGGTTTTGGGGCCCTGGTGGTGGCTTTGCTTCTTCACCAGCAGTGCAGACGTTAAGCTGAGTTCCACATCCATGGACACAGCCATGCTTTTGGGCTCCACGAAGTTGTCCCCTGGCCCTGGTGTGAAAAACAGACTGGGTAGAGGAGAGGACTGCAGCTAGGACTTCCCCATATAACAACTTGGGAAGCCAGGACTGCTGACCTGCCTCACTTTGCAACTCTATAATTTATTTTTATTTTTATTTTTTTATAGTTTTTCATCCTTGTTACCATCTGTGCTTTCCACCGGCAGGGGCTGCTTAGGAGTGTTCACGCTCACGTCACAACACATCAAACCCATCAATCACAGCCTTCCCTAAATACAACGAAGAAAACCGGTTGGTCTTGGCTGCTTGTCTTTCCTCTGCCAACGACATGAGTCTAACAAGGTCCATACAAGGGAAGCAGAGGGGACAGCCACCAATACAAAGTTGTCTTCAAATCTCGGTGCATCCCAGCGTTGTGATCTCAGTGATTCCTTTTAGGGACACCTTTGGGAGCTATGAAGACCGGTGAGGGGAAAAACCCTAATAATGCAACTTCTTCATTCCCTTCCATGGCATGGTTGCTTGTCCAGACCTGCTCTCCAACATGGGGCAAAAGCAGGTAAAGAGGATGCACCTGCTGGCACACTCCTTGGGAAGAAATTCCCTGATGAAAGAGGGTTTTCCTGAGCGATGTTCCTTGCCTTCCCTCTCTCTGCTTTGCCCAGGTCTCAATGGTTGGGGTGCACGGTTAAGACTGGCAAGCTGAAACCCAGAGCTCTGCAGTGAGGAGCTATCTCTGTGCATCCAGGGACTGGGCTGTGTGGGGTCAATATCTTTACTTCCAGACTGTTGTTCTTTGTTTTTTTTTTACACCCAGTGTGAATTAGACCCTACCAAAAGTGAATTTGACCTAAGTGTAAAATTGACCCTAAAGTTCTCAATGTAAAGGAACACTAAAGTAATTTTCAGACAGCTCCAAAATGTTTGCTTGGAGGAAGACTGCTATGGAAGAGGCATTCTCCCCAAGGGTTATGTCTGAGATAAGCTGATGGGATGGAGGGAAGGGCCCGCAGGCTCCGTTTTGGTGACACCTGATGAGCTGAGATCAACTGCTGCCCTGCTGGTGGGCTTCCCTACCCTCGGGAGTGTCCTGCAGCAATGAGTTTCACAGATCCCAGCATGTTACAGTAAAGAAATTTCCTCTTCATCACTGCACAGATGTCCAAAACCAAAGAGACCAAATGAGACCAAGCAGTCGTAACCCCCAGCTCCTCACGTGCACTGCTCACTGCTGCAGCTTGCCCCCAGTTCTCCCTAGGGGGTACATGATGAGAAACAGGCCATCAGCCTTTTATTTTCGATGTTTTTAAATCCTGGGTCATGTTCCTGTTCCTGTCAAATGAGAGTCTGGGGGTTCATGGACCTCTCCACACGAGGCTGCACAGAAAGGAGATGCAGTAATATTTTTTTTTTCCTAGCATCGATCCCAGTCCCCCGTTCCCACCAAGCTGACATTTCCACCCTGCCCCATCACAGCCCTGGAAGTGGGTTTAATTTTGCCCGTGACAATTTCTGGTGGTTTTTTTTTTTTCCTTGTGCTGAGCTTCTTTGCCCTACAACACAGGAGAGATCTGAGCTGCATGGAAGGTGAGTGCCCCCACGTGCCCCACCACCCCAAAGGCATGGCCAAGATGCCCCATGGGGCTCACAGATGTTGTGCATGGGATCCTTTTGCCACCCCCCGCCCTTCACTTTTCCCACAGAAGCTCTCTGCTCCCCGTTGTGCCACTGGGGAAGAAGAAAAGGAGAAGAAACCTCTGGGGGACTGACTCGGAGGCACACGGGAGCCTTCCTGGATGAAAAGAAGCCAACCAACCAAGCTCCCGAAAGGCTGGAGAGAGAAAGGGAGAGATTTCCATCCCGAGCATGCACTGTGCTAATCCAGCATAGCCGCCTGTCGGCTGAAAACAAGCATTTCAGGCCCCAGCTGCCCCTCTGCTCCAGTCCCTGCTTAACTGGAGATGTCACAGATGCCTCTGGCCAGCAGTGCTGCAGTGCTGGCTGGGGACAGGGGAAGGCTGGCTCGCCAGGGTTTGCTGCTCAGCTCTCTGAGATGAAGGATTCCCTCTTTTTTTTTCTTTTTTTTTTTTTTCCCCTGTCCCCTGAAGTTTTCTGGGGGGGGACAAAAGGGGTTTGGAGGTGTGGAAATGGAGGTGAAAGGGCTGGATGTGGTGAAGGGAAGGGAGGAAAGAAGCAGAAGGCCGTGGGCTGGGGATGGAGGCAGGAGGGAAGAGGAGGGAGATGTCCCTGGGGTGGCCCTGAAGAGGGGACCGGGGTCCTCATCACCTTCCTTGGGGCAGAAAGGGAAGGAGAGAGGGCCAGGATCATTTCCTCTGCCCCATGAGGCAGGTCCGTGCCCCTCCACTGACGGAGGGAGGTGGCTTCAGCAGGGCAAGGGGTTGCTTTCCTCCTCGTGGAGCAGGAAGGGTTAAAGGCAAGGGGAAGGTCCTGGAGTCTGACAGGATGCTGGAGTCCCCCTGCCCTCCCCCTGCTCCCTCTCCCCTCCATCCCCTTCCCCCCCCCTCCCCCCTTCATTAAGCTCCTCATTACCGGGGACCTCCCCCCTGGCTGTACACCCGGAGGCAACACCTTCACCCCAAAGCCTCCGGGATGCAGCAGGGACCTTTCCCAAAATCCCACATCCCCCTTTCCTCCATCTGCTCAACCTCTCTCTTCTCCCCCATAGCCCAAACCCACCCTGGGGTGTTGTGCTGGGGCAAGACCCCCCCCTCCCACTCCCTGCACAGGCTGTGCGATGATGGACCTGGGGGGTTGGGGGGGGGAAGATGCTAGGAAAGCATTAAAAAAAAAAAAAAAGGCATAAGAAAGGGTTAATTGCAGTCTCTGTGTCTTGCCTGGGCAAACAGTGGTGCAAATCCACGGCCACGCAGGGCTGTGTGGGGAGCTCCAGCCCCCGTCCTCCTGCAGGGCTAGGGGGGTAGACAAGGGTCTCTGGTGGTGAGGAAGGGGTGATCTGCTGCCCCGGGGGTCCCCCGCTGTCCTGCCCCATGTCCCAGGCTGTCAGCAGTGCCTGGGGGGCGAGGGACCCCCAGCAGCCCCCTCTCCCTGTCCCCATCACCCAGGTGGCAGCGAGCTGGGTCCCTGCGCATCCCTCTGCAGGCACCTCTCCCCACGCTGAACCCCTGTAGGATTTGGGGAAGGAGGGGAGAGGGGGGGTCAGAGCCCCTATTGCTCCCCCCCCCCCCTTCCCCCAGCCCCTCCACGACCACCCCGGCTCCCTCTTCACCTCCTGGCTCCCCGCTTAGGGCTAAGCTGTCCCGGGGAGTCTGCGCTGCCCGGCTGCAAACGCGCTCCGGCTCTCGCTGGCTCCTCTGCTCCATCCATCCATCCATCCATCCATCCATCCATCCATCCATCCATCCTTCCATCCTTCCATCCTTCCATCCTTCCATCCTTCCATCCTTCCTCTCCTCCTATAGGCTAGCAGAGCGTGCCCGATGCGATACGGTGGCAGTTCGGGTCCTTGCCTATAGCCGCCTGTTTTACAAAGCTCCGATCCGTGCGTGTGCGTGTGGATGTGTGTGTGCATTTTATCCCTCCCTCCCATCCCTCCCTCCCTCCCTCCCTCTCTCTCTCTCTCTCACTCTAATGTGTGATCTGGAAAGCTTATAAAAGCCTGATGTAATCCTTAATGCAGCCCCTGGCTACAAAGACTGGATCTAGTTTCACAGAGAGAGATTCAGAAGCAGAATTTTTTAAACAAGAGAAAAAAATAAAAAGTGGGGGGAGAAGAGAGAGAAAGCAAGAAAAGCAGCCGAGTGGATTTTAAACAAACATATCTTTCTGCAGAAGACCATTCTCTCTCTCCGCTGCTGGGAAAGCTACTCTGAACCCTGCTGTATATATTTTTTTTTTTGGGGGGGGTGGGGAGGAAGAAGAAGAAGACTTGATTGTCTGCTTGGATCTAATGATTTACTGGCTTGCAACTGCGTTTTTCCCCTCTCCTAAGGATTCCTCAAAAAACGGCTTAATTATTTTCGGCTTTTCTCTTCCACCTGCCTGTCTGCAGAGACACCAAAGGTTCTTCCTTCCTTTCCCTCCCCCCCCCCCTTCTTTTAGGGGTTTTTTCCCCCCCCCCTTCTCTCTTCGGCATACACACAGCTACGTCTAAGTGTGTATGTATATATATACGTAGAGGCAAGAGTGGAGGGAGCGGAGGGAGAGCGAGCTCTGCCTTTTGGACTTCACGCGCTGCCCAATGTTGGTCTGGTTACCCCTGGATATGTTGCTGCTTTCCATTTGGAATTTGACAAAGGGAAGAAGGAGGATATAAAACCTGGGGAGCTCCGCAAGGTAAGGGACCCCCCCGGCTGCCCTTCCTTCTCCCTTGGCAGGGAGGGACGGGGACGGGGCCGGGGGGGGACGCGACTTCTCTGGGATGCGCCTTGCATCGGGCACCGGGGGTCTCTCCATCCCTGGGGGTGGGCAGCGGTGGGCTCCTCTGCTTTTTGCACCCGGCAGGAGGTTTTCGCCCCCCCCCCTCCCGCCCCCGCCCGCTCGGCAATTTGGACCGAAGGAGCACAATCTCTCCGTGCCACGGGAAGTTTTAACTTTCGTGCATGCGGGTCCTGCGGGCAAACATCGGGCGGCGGTGGGAAATACCGGTGCCTGCAGGATGCGGGGTGTGTGTGTGTTTGGTGGGGGGGGAGAGAGAAATGCCTTCGCGTCCTGGGGAAGCGAGCTGGGGACTGGGTTGTTGCTTGGGGATGAAGGCAGCCAGGCAGGGGAAGGGGTGCTGGGGATCGCGGCGGAGAGCTGCAGAGCCAGCCGGGGCTGAGCTGCCAAGTGCTGCGAAGCCGCGGTGCCTCCGCGGGTAGCCCTGGGGTCCGGGACCCCTCAGCCCGCAAGGCTGGCAAAAAAAAAAAAAAAGTCCCGGAGGGAAAGGCGGCTGCTTGCCTTGGGTGTAAATCCTGCCCCCATCCCAGCTCCTCACCTTCCTTTTCTCCCTTGGGGAGTTTTGGGGGGACCCTTCCTTGCTTGCTTTGCCGCTCACAAAACCTTCCCAGGGCTGGAGGCGATGGCTGGGGAGGCAAAGAGCTTCTCCCCCCCCCCCCCCCCCCCCCCCCCCCCCAGGATGTTTATCAGCACTTTGCTTCACACCGTAGGAGAAAATTAGCCTTTAGCCTATGTAGAGACGAGAGCATCGCATGGGCACACACATAGGATGCTCCGGGGCTCCTGAGGGATGTCAGCACCCAGGCACAGCTTCCCCTTTCCTATGGGGATGGGGTTGGGGGGGGTGAGAGAGAGAAGGAGTCTCCATCAGGGATGCGTAATTACAAAGCATCTTGTTCTGAATCACCCTGTGTGGGAATGAATCGCAAAATTTGTCTCTCCCTCTTCCCCCACCGCCCCCTTCCCTTTCACGGCCTGACATTCGCTGATGGAGGGTGGCTGTTGATGCAGCCTCAGACTTTCGCAGGGAGGTATTTCAGCCATGCCTCTGCCGAGGCTGGGAGGAAAAGCGGGGCGTGCGGGGGGCTCAAAGGGACTTTTCAGCCTGGCCTTGCCCCGCTCCTGGCTGAGACGGAGCATCGCTCCCCAGCAGTCGGAGGCATGGGGTTGTGCAAATCAACTCTGCCAGGTACCTCCAGCTCCATGACTCATGGCTCGCGTCCCCGCTCCTGCCCTGGCAGAGGAAACAACCCCTGTGAATCACTTGCACGGAGAGGAGGTGGTAGCGGAGGGGGAAATATCAAGGCAAGGTCAAAGAGGAGGAGGGCAAAAAGATCTACCCCCCCCCCCCCCCAACATCCCTCACCAGCCTTTCAAGCCGGGGCTTGCTTCCCAAGGCTTTGGGCTCAATCCTGCTCCACCGCTGGGGCTGGAGAGCTCCGGGGCCAGCTGATGGCTGAGGGAGGAGGAGGAGGAGCAGGACAGGGAAGAGGTGGGGGGGGGGGGGAAGCGAGGAAGAGCGAAGCTACTTTGACAGATGCCAAAACCTGCCTGCGAAAATCACCCCGCCTGGAAAGCCGGAGCAATTCGGGAGGGTGCTGGGGTCCGGGGCTCACGTCCCTGGCCCCTTTACCTGTTGATTTTCTCCAGGTTCGTTCCCTCCTGGTGAAAAGAAAGCCAGGAGGGATGAACCCCGGGCACTCGGAGTTGACTGGCGACCTCCACCGCGTAGCAGGGAGGACTGTGTATTAATGATGATGACTCTGCTTTGGCTGGTGCCGAAATATCTGTGTTATCTATTATCAGCTGGGAGACGAGGCTGGAGGCTTCGCAGAGCTGGGATCTCGTCCAAAGCCCCGGCTGCTAAAGGAAACAAACAACTCCCCGTGCATATTAAGTGGGTCCCGAATTAATTAATGACTCATTAACCTGGGGCCCGCAGCCGGTACCGGGCGCAAGACGTTGGTGAGGAAGAGGAGGGAGGTCGCAGGGAGAGCTTTTTTATTATTATTATTTTTATTTTTTTACCTTGGGAGGCTGCTGAGGAATCGCACCAGGGCTCAGCCGAGCTGTGCTGCCAGGGGACCGCGGGGCTGAGCCAGGCAGGGGCTGGGGACAGGCAGGACATCCCATCCTGCCGGGTCTCAGCTGCAGGATTGGGGATATGAGGATCCCGGTGGGGTGGTGGGGGGGGCGGGCAGGCAGAGGACCCCCAGGCTCTGCTCTGTTTTGGCAGGGTCGGGGTGAAGCATCCCTCCCTAACTTCTGCTGCGGAGGATGCAGGGGAAGGCCAGGCAGGAGCCGGGAAGGCGCAGGGCTCCCGGCCCTTCCCGTGGTACTTGGGATGGGGATGCAGAGCCCCAAGGGTCTCTGAATCCCCTCTCCTCCCTCTCCCTGTGCCTCACAATCCAAAATTACCCAAAAGAGGTGGGCAGGATTGGGGAAGGACTGGATGCAGTTTGGGGTGGGTTTCTGCCAGTGAAGGGTCTGCACCCTTATTCCACTTAGATGGGGGAAACTGAGGCAGGGGAGGTGTGCTGGATGCCCCCACCCCCAGACTGGGAAGCATGTGTGTATGTGTGTGATGGTGCTGGGGGGGGTTCTGTACCCCAATCCCTGTGGAACAGCCAAAGGCAGCCTGGGGTGGGGGCATCACCCACCCGCTCCCTTGCTCTGCCACCCAGGAGAGAGCCCTGCAGGGATGCAGAAGGGGTTTAGGGAGGAAAAAGAAGGACGGGGACACGCACACAACCTTGCCCCCCACCGCAGCCCCCCCTTCGCAACCCCCTTTTACCAGCACCCCAAACTTTGCAAACCCCCCCCCCCCCCCCACACCCCCCCCATGGCATCGGGGCTATCCGGCTCGGTCGGGAGAGCTTGGGAAAAGGCTGGGGGCGTCGCAAAAGGATCTCAGGGTCCTGTTGGCCCCCCAGTCCTCAGCCCAGGCCGTTTCTCAGCACCGGGGAGGGGAGGGGGCGGGGGGGGGGGGCACCGGGGGCGGCCGGGGCTTGCGGCGAGCGGCGGGGAGGTGGCGCTCGCAGCCCGGCTATCGCCGCCCGCCGCCCCCGGTGCGCAGGGATGCTAGGCAGAGACCTCCGGAGCTGTGTTCCCCCTCCTCTTCTTCTTTTTTTTTTTTTTTGGAACCCCCCTCCCCATCCAAAAAATAAAATTATTGAAAAAACAAAAATCAAAAAAAAAAAAAAAAAAAACTAACAACCTGCTGCGGGGGGTTGCAATCAAGGCTGATCTCACCGCACCGGGGGTTTATCCCCTCTGCAAATATCTTGTGCCGTTTTTTTGCTCTCCCCCCACCCCAATCTTTATTTTTCCACTCACACCCCCCTCCCGTGTCTGTATTCTGCTCCCCACCACCACTTCTCCCCTCCTCCCCAGCAGCATCCCCGTGAATGCAGAGGCTGCTTGAGGCTCTCCCTGGCTGTGCGCACAGCCGCAGCTCGTCCCCGTGCCCGGGAGGGGAGATGCAGCCCCCAGACCCCACTCTGTGGATGCTCCCTTGGTTCCTACAAGCAAGGAGAAGAGTGCTTGGGCTCTGCTCAGAGGGTTTTTCAGCAGGGATCGGGCTCTGTCATTGCTCCACGTGGGGAGGAAAATGATGGAGGGGCTCCCCGTGGCTGCAGGAGGCTTCTTGTTGCCCCCCTTTTTGGGGAGGGAGAGGGGGGAGCAGCGTGATCCTACACCCCAATTCACCTTCTCCCAAAGCTGATGTTGCACGCAGGAAAACCCCTGCCATCGATACCTGTTGCAAGCTATCAGCTTTGCTCATTAATTAGCTCCAGGAAACCCGCGCTGGTAAACAAATGAGTCAAAGCCTTTCCCTGGGCCTGATCCTGCTTGCCACCTCGCCGGGGTGGGTGCAATGAGAGCGGAGTATTTTCTTCAAGATGGATGACAGGCTGTCTCTGTAACTACCTCGCCTCCTCCCCTTGGAGAAAATTCACATCCCCGAGCAAGCCTTCGAAGCGAAGGGAGCTGGCACCTGGCCTGGAGGTTTGCAGGAGTCTTTTTCGGTGTCGCAGCACATATGAGAAAGGCTTGGTGAGGCTGCAGGAGAAGTGTAAGGGTCTCTGGTGCATCTCCCATGTCCTTCTCACAGCTCCTTCCCCGTATCTTCTCGGTTTTCCCCTTGCCTGGGGTTTGCAGGAGGTGCTGGGCTGCAAGAGGGCAGCTGGGGAGTGCTTGTGCTTGGGTGAGAGTGGTAAGAGCTGCGTGACTTGGTGGTGGGGACTGCTTGCCCATCCGTATATGCAGGTGGCCTGGGGGCTTTGGACTCTGAAGCATGGGAATAAAAGGGCTGGGGGCACAGTTTTTTCAGCCAAGTTGGGGTAGGGAACTCCTGTTTTGCTCTGAACTGTGTCTCTGCCAAGGAAAAGAGAATTTTAGCACCTCATCTGCACTGGAGAGGCAGGGTCTCTTTTCACTTGAGCTGTGTTCTTTTCACACGTGGCCCTTCAGGTCCCAAATTCCCAGGTTCCAGCTCTCTAAGACCCAAAATACCACATCGGGGAGCTCTGGCAATCCTTGCTTTCCCAGGTCAGGGCCACCAGAAAACATCATCCCAATCCTCAGCATCCTCCAGCCTCCCAGCACAGGCAGTCCCATTTACCTCGTTACCCTTCTCAACCCTCCCACTGCTCAAAAGGCCACTCTTCTACAGCAGCACGCCATCCCCAAGCCAATATTGGTTGTGTTTCAATCCAGTATTAAGAATGATCAACTGGAAGCCAAACTTCTCACTTGGAGAGTAATCTGGCAGGTCAGCCCACGTGGAGAGCACACCTCCCTTTCTCCTAGATGCACTTTGTGTGCTGGTGGGCTCTTTAATTTGGTTGGCGGGGTGATGAGGCAACAGACCGCATAGAAACAAAAAGGAAAATCAACAGCAAACGAGGTCCGTTCAGAAAGTCTGCTCGTCACCACGTCTCGGGCTTAGAAATTCCTCGCAGTGTCTTAGAGAGATGGTTTTGTGTTGGTCTGATTATGCTGAGATAATCTGTCGTGTTGCTCCAAGAGGTTCTGAGGAAAGGAGAAAAAATGAATAAAAAAAGGAAAAGAAAGATAATGTTTTAAATCAGAGGGCTGGTAGATTGGTGACTCTGTCTTGCAAAGACACACATCACTGCCCCCTTTATGAAAATTTAAATTGGTTACCTCTGTCAGAGAAAATGAGAGGAGATTTGCTGATTTTAATTTGTTGGAGCAGATCGCCCCCCACCAATGTTATCAGAATTAAACCAGGGGTGGCTTCTTACCTTCCTTCTCCTGCTCACTATGCTTTTTTATTATTATTATTTATTTATTTTTTCTTAAATATCCCTCTATGAGGCATTGATTGAGGAGTGGCCAGCTGATGAGAAATGAGCCATTGAAACTGCAAGCTTGGTCATGTGTCATGTATGGTGCTGTGCCTGGGACAAGGGGGCTTGGGGAGAGAAAACGACATCTGGAGGAAGAAAGAGCAGGGACCTCCTGAAGAAATCTGGACTTTCTGGAATATTTTGGCAGGTAAAAATCAAAACAAATGGCTGAAATCTACTGTGTTGCTCTGCGTTAGGTTGAGGTACATATCTCAAGCAAGATTGATAAAATGCAAAATTCTCCTTCCAGTGAGCATCTTAGTTTTTAGGGGTTGTTTTACTCCAGGTAGGGCTGCTGCTTGCCAGACCGATGTGGCCTGAGACAAGAAGACCTGCACGTATTTGGGACACCATTTTGTGCATGTCATATGCACGTACCAGTATGTATTATTGCCAAGTTCTTTTCCTGAACTTCTACTTTTGGCCTGAGGCAGGCCTTGTGATATCTCATCCTACCATTTCAACACTCCCACCTGCATGCTCACCTTGTCTCCTGCCTGTTATCAGACTGGCTTTCAAAAATTGAGATATTTCCTCGTGTTTTTTTTTTTTTTTTTTTTTTTTTTTAACTCATCTGGCCTGTAACAAAGTCCTTGCTGTTTGCAAAATGGTTCTACATTAGGACTATCCCATTCCTGGCAGACGAACCTATTCCATATTCATTGAGAGTTAGCATAGCTCTCTCTCTAAATGCTTTTGGGACAGGGGCCATCATGATATCCATGCTAGAATGGATCTTGAGCTCAAACAGCTTCTCTCTGCCCCATCTGTGCTGCTGTCTTCTTGTGGACCTCTCAGACGATAATTTAAGCTTACAGCTCCATAAGCCTCTGAAAGTTTGGGCTACCCAACACAAAATGCAGTGACTTGGTTTTAAAAGATGCTGTAGTTCAACCCCCACTAAGAGCTGAGGGTGATCTCTCCCACTGCCAAGCCATGGGTCTCAGGCCAGAGGTTGAGGTCTCAGCTAATTTAGGCAGTGATCACTGTGTTCTTTGGTGTTTTTACCTGTGAAACGGGGATGCTTGTCTTCTTCCTTACCTGGGGCTGTTCCCCAGGCCCTGATGGGGCTCTGTGCCAGCTGCTCGAATGGATTTGGACAAAATTTATTTCCTCCCTTTGGGGTTGTGAAATGAAAGACATCCGCCAAGCATCAGGCATTAATTATTCTTGGGTCTTGAGTGAAAGAGTGTCTCCCCTGAAACCTTCCTCCTGAGTCATATTTCCTTGTCCTTTCTCAGTTCTTATTTTCTTCATGCCTCCCTGTGACTGAGAGCCTGGAAGTGTGTGAGTCTCCTGTCCCCTTCCTGGGTGCCCTCTGGATCAAGCACATGCTTTTCAGGAGACCTTGGCTAACACTTTGCCCCGCAAAATGCTTAGTTGTATAGTCCAGGCTGCTGATATAAAAGTAGATTAAGCCTGGGTTAGGAGCCTGGTTTAAACCATATATTGTTTAGCAGCAATCTAGCAATGACTATCTTCTTCTTGAAACAAATATCTGCTGGTTCCTGCAAATGAAAGTCGATACACCTTCAGAAGGAAATTTGTCCCAATGGGGTCTTTTGTATTGAGAACTCTGTTGGTAGATTTATTCATTGCGCAGGTTCGTTCCCTTAACAAGTCAGTTATTCATTGGCCATTGCTTGAGGGTGTGTGGGATTTATGGTCATAGTCCTGTAATCAGATATTTTGTTATAGAGGGCTTTGCCTCGGCGGAAGGTTTAAATAAATCAGCATGCAGCAAAAATTGATTCTCTCACGATCTATTTCTGGACTCCAGTTCAAGTTGAAGAATACTTTCCGCCTTCTTGAGCCATGCTACTTATCTCTGCAGGTCCATGCTCTGGTCAACTCTACCAAAGCTTTACATTAGTGAATGTGCACACATAAATGCAAACTCACACACACTTATGCATGTTTTCTGGGTGTGATTTTTCTTCTGACAGCACTTGAGATACACACTGTTGCTATTTCCCAGACCCCCAGATGTTTTCTCTGTCACCTGATTTAAGCATTTTGAGTTTGGAAAGGACTGCTTGAAAAGGTTTTTATCAAATGCCATTAAAGAAAAGGAAAATCGGATTTTGAGTACCCGCACTGATGCCTTAAGTAGTAAAGAGGTCGGCAAGCTAATCTCCACTTCTCAAATATTGCTCTACAATCTGATCAGCCCTATTGAGCTGAAGCAAGGGTTAATTACTGACAAAAAGGCTCCTCACCTTTGTGCATACAAAGAAAAGGGAAAGGGTGAGTATCTGGCTTTTTGGTTGGTGCAAGCTCATCATGTGCAGGTGATGGCAAGAGCCTTCGGCTCTTGCATGTGCCCCAAGAGCGTGTCTCTGTGGATGTAATTACAGCAGAGCCTGTGATTTCGGTGGCAGAAATGAGGGATGGGAGGATAGAAGGTTCTCAGTAACCTAGCAGCCTGCACAGCTGGGTGGCTGATGATGTTACATGTGCAGTGGCAGGGAACCTCTCCCCAGTGCTCAGGAATGCACTGTCCTGGCATCATCTAGGGTTGGGAAGGAGTTTAGCAGTGATAGGGTTAGTCAGGGGTCTGATGTGCTGCCCACCCTGCACTGCTCACTGGGGCAGAGCAGCTCTGAAGGAATAAGTAAACAGCCAATATATGTTTGCTGCATATTCTGAATGCTTAAAAAAATAACAATATGAACAACATAAAACGTTCTCTGTCCTGTGTGACTTGCTGTCTCCTGCCAGCTCGGGGTTTTTAGAAATGTTAATAGGGATAACAATGCTGGGGGGACTTCCAGATTCTCCAGATGGAGATGATTCTGCTACCAGCAGGAGAGATGGTGGCAGTCAGAAGAGCAGCAAGGCTGGGAGGGCAAGGGGGAAGCAGGGAGAGATCCCAGCAAAATGCCAGTAAGCTGTGGGATCCAGCTAAGGAGGATGCAAGGAAATATAAGAATCCTATGCCGTGGGAGTTCTAGTTGTAGGTGTACCAAAGGTACCCGTATAAACATCAGGGGTAATGCCTACAGGCATGGAAATGTTACTGGAAAGGGAGATTTTGGTAGCAAGCCCCCAAGCTGGGTAATGTCAGTCCAGAGCCTTGTCTTCTACCAAGACTGAGGAAGATGAGGGTGGGGATTGGACAAGAAATCCCTTTCAAACTCAAGGTTATGTGTTTCTCTGAAGATGGGACATGAGTGGGGGCTGGGAATTCCCTATAGAAAGTCCTTCCTTGTCCCCACATAATAGACAGTAGACAAAAAAATGCATGAAAAAAAAAAAAAAAAAAAAAGAGCTTCAGGGAACTGTAAAACCTTTCTCCTTCCTATCTCGAATAGGTCATCCATGTGTTCATAGAGGAGCTCGCCAATCTGTGTGGTGAGGGGATGTGGGACAAGGCAGTGATTTTTCTCATCTCCCTTCCCTTGCCCAAGTCATCTGTCAGAAGGGTGTGTGGATCGAAGTAGGACAAGACTTTTCCCCGTGCTGGGTTTTGGTCACCGGGCTGTGCTTGCGTGCAGGTGACAGTGCTGGGAAGCGAGAGGAGAGCTGGTGCTAAATACAGCTGCCAGGCACAACCAGACACGTCGTGTCAGATGCTCAGCATTTCACATGGGCTGAAAAAAAAGTCTTCCTGCAACTTCCTCTACTCACAATGCAGTTTAGGAGCTGCAAGGTGCACAGCACGCTGTAGCGATGCGGTTATTAAAACCCCAGCCTCCCACCTCAAATTACAACCCAAACGCTGTGTTTGTTTCCCACTTAATGCTGGCCCTCGGAGGTTTCCTTTTAGCGCTAAGCCCTTTTGAAGTTGCTGTTGATTACAGAGCAGACAGCATAATCTCCCTGTGGAAGTTATTTGTAGTTGGGGGTGAGGAAGGAAATCAATCACCCCAGTGCAAATGCCAGAAATGGGGTGGGGAATTAACGATGCTGCAGGACCACACTTTCCACTCAGGGCCCAGTAGAGCATCCTGCCACTCAGATGTCCCTTTCTGAAAGTGTCAGTGTGATTGCCACAACCCCACAGACAGGCAGAGGAGGAGTAATTGGAACGGGGTTCAGCTGTGCAAATTGGCTCCTGGGCTGGAAGGTGACTCCGGAGGTGTAATTGTTCTGTCCGACCGCCAGCCCCTTGTCAAATGCTGGCAACTGAGCCTCTGCTTATGCCCTATTTTCTCTGTTCTTGTGGCAGCTGGCCTGGCTGATTCCTGAGTAATCCACAGGATAAATCAGTTCAAGTCACTGTGCTTTATTCCTTCCCAAACTGTTGGCCAACACTGTCTGTAGTCTCCGAGCTTTTCTTGATGAACTCTTCTTCTAGGGTCACATCACTTGGTCACCATGGGTTGTGCAGCATCTAGCATGACTGTGGCCAATGTAGAGCTCTTGAGCACTGAAGCAGCCAGTTGGTCCATGACTTTAATTAGGTGGAAAGAGATCCATTGGCAGGGATGAGGCCAGCATCAGGTTGTCTTCTGATCTTGCTGCATTTCCAGCCCAGCACCATCACTCCGTAAAGCTCCTGGAGAGCTGTTGCATCTCCTGTCTGTGACTTTATTTGTGCCTTTTCCTCAGTCTCAGGGATATTGGGATATTTGGACTGGTGGTTCACGAAGTAGAGGGAGTTGGTCCTCCTTTGTATAGTGGCACCTGAACCTTGGTGCCTCCTGGTATTACGGTGGCAAAAGTAGTGAGGGTGGGAGAAATCCAGATTGACAAAAAGCTGGTATATTAAAAGCCAAAATTTCATTTGTAGGAACCCGACTGCAGTTTCCAAGCTTTGATTATTAATATTATTATTATTATTTTCCTTTGGAGTCAAGGACTCTTACTGGTGAGTCTCCTTTTTCAGATGTTCTTGACGTGATCTGTTGCAGGTTCTGTATGGCTGCAGCATTTGGGCCTTGCCAAATGTTGACCATAAATAATCTTGAAGTGGTAACAACACAAAGTCAGGCATTTTTGCACTGTTGTGATAGGACTTCAGAGATGGGAAGTGGAGCACGTCAGCCCAGACCAGCACAGCCACCAGTGCTGAGTAGTGGGTATTCTCCTTGATTTCCGTAAAACCAGTAATCAAAAACTCCAAAAGTGGATGAGGATTGGTAAAATATAAAATATTATTTCCCTTGAAGAAGAAAAGTTCTGGCAGTGGTAAATATTAAAGGTGGGAGAATGCTGAGGAAGCCTCTATAGATATGATGCTGTTGTTAGCTCCATGGCAGCTAGGAGAAGCTCTGACTGAGGTTGGGGATTGTTGTGCTCTGTTCAACCAACTTTTTAAAGATTTCTTTCTTTCTTATTCCCTAAGTAGAGGCAGTTTTCACCTGGGAACCTTCAGAGTTTCTTTTCCTACTGATAACTCCTTGTGAGTACTTTGCTGTGCCAGAATCTCAAGGGTGTGCAGGGATCTGAATCCCTGCTGATGTGCAATCAATGACATATCACACCTAATGTTAATAAACAACACATGCCAAGGCTTGTTCTGTAGCCCAGTAGCACTGTGCAAGTTGTTGCCATAGGACAAAGTTCTTTCTATCTCCCCATCTGCAGCTTAGCCTTGTTCATGTAGCTTATTTGTAATAATCCCTGTCCCGTGCTGTCCCCTGGATAGCACCTGGCATTGCTTTGCTAACAGCTCAGTAGTGTGGATGACCATCAGACAGCTCTTGAGGCCAGGCTCAGTGGTTCACCAGTATAGCTGCGGACAATAATGCTGCTGTCAAGCCAAATAATTAAAAATGAGAGGTGACCAGGTGAAAGAGAAAGAACAGAATGAGAAGGGAGCCATTGGGATGAGCGAGCAGGCTGAGAGACAGGCAGTACACACAGACCGCATCTCAGAACAAGACTTTGAGGTTAGCCTGGGGTGTGCCAATCCCTGTTAGCAGCATGGATTTACTCTCAGTGGCTTGACCCACAATCAGTTGAGGTCAATGTGTTGCACAGTGGCGTGTGGCATCTGAGATGAGTCCCCAGCACGGTGGTGGTTCAGCTGGGTTGCGTCCCTGAGTCCTCTCACTATCTGATGGAGGCTCCTGGCTCACAGTGCAACCCCAGTCCCGTGCACACATGGAAGAGACAGGAGGGAGGGAGGGACCTGGCAGCACTTTTCTGCCCAAGCTTCAGTGACATTCGGTAGTTGGGAAGGATCTTGGCTCCTCCTTTGCAGCACTTCTCAGTAGCGATGAGGAAACACACCACTGACTTCCCTGAGCATCTGTTTCACCCGTGGCATGGGGGAAGTGATTTTCTTCATTGCTGTGCTGATTGGAAGTCGAACAGCCTTCAATCCTGTGTTGATTATGTTCCTGGGAGCATTGGGTCTCCTGCAGGCTCTGATAGCCTGCATGCATGAATGCCAACCTGTAACCCAGCAGAGGCTTCGAAACTATATTTTCTTTTGAGACAAAGCCTGATAATTTCTGGCCTTTTAAAAGCATTCAGGAACATCCTAAATTGTGTCCTCTGGGCTGGAATCCAATGTCAAATCTTTTGTATTTCAGACTCTCCTGTATTATTATTGGAACAGGGGGATGGAATCCCTACATGAACAATCAAGGACATCCCACCCCCCTTTTCTCCACCACTATGGCATTTTGCTGAACCCCAGGGTACTTTCTAATCCTCTCCCCCTCTTGCAGCATAGCTAGGGCCTTGTAAACTAAACAAGGATAAGACAAAGATACAGAACTGCCCTGCATTTGAGCAGACGGTCTGATTTTTCAGAACGCACCCTGATTTCTCTGCAGCCCTTCTCCAGCAGCGCTCTCCCACCCACTGCCTGGACATACCCTGGAGGAAAAGAACGGTCAGGGACTGCTCTCAGTAGGAACGTGGCCACCTCCCCTGGCAGGGAGAAGATTAAAATCCTCTGCCTGTACAGTGAGCGCGTGTTAATTGTAAGGCAAGCAGCAGAACATGTGCTGAGCTGTGTGGAGATGCCTATCTGGGGGCTCCTCTCTGTCCTATAACACCGCACTGCAACAATCAGCCACTTTTACAGCTCCATAGATCACCGGATAAAAAACACATTTAATTCTATGGTAAGGTCACTTTTTAGTTAAAAGGGACAGAATGGATTTAATTTACAAGCCTCTCCAACTTTATGGCTTGCATTTAGACTTATATCTATTATGTAGTGCCAAACATGTATTATAAAAATTGATTCCCCCTTTCTCCTCCCTAGGTTTGCTGTGTCAGGCAGATTCTGATTCCTCTCCTGCTTGCTTCAAGCCAGCAGATGGACTAAGGTAGATCTAAATGACAGGGATGACATCTGTGACTGCAGAGTGCAGGTTTATAGGGGATGAAGCTGGTCCAGATCTATTCCTGGGTGGCCAGGAATGAAAATACTTTCTACCAATCTACCACAATGCAGGACAGGATGAGAGGGTTGTTGTCTGTGAGGAAAAATGCGGGTCAAAGTGGTTGCAAGGTGCAGGTGGTCAACAGATTAGCTGTTGTTACTTCCTTTGTGTGGGTCCGGTCACGGTAATGTGACTTGGATACAGCCTCTAAATTCAATGGCAAATTTCAAGACGAAGAAGAAAGCCTAGAGGAGATCATGGTGAAGAATCTTTCTTTCTTTCCTTTTTTTTTTTTTCCTTCCAAGAAAGCTTTTTAACTTTTCCAAGAAACATCTTGTCTCAACAGCACTGAGAAAAAAGGTTGGGAGGAGACCATGTGACGAAAGAGAAGGAACAGGGTGACAGCAAGATGAACTAGACTTGACTTAGAGCTTGACCATCACTCACAGAATCTCAGTAAGTGGTGCTGTAGCTTTGGTCCTGTTTGATTTTATTTAAGTGGTCTCTTTGCAGAATAACATACCTCAGAGAGGGGAAGACAAGGCCAGAGAAAATCAACACTTGCAAGGCCAGAAGGTATCAATGTCATCTATCTCCTACAGAGCAGTAGTGGTAGATTGTCCCTATGTACCTAGTAGAGAGATGCCCTGCCCTGATTTCAAAGCTCCTGGGTGGTGGTGGATGGAGCACGTCATATGAGGGAGACTTGACATAGGGCCCTGAAATGAAACGGGAACCTGGGTCCTCCTTGGGATAATGGGAGCTAAGATCCAGCAAACTTATTGTTCCTCCCAAAGGGTTTTCCAGTGGGACCTTCTCCCAAAGGGTTTTCCAGTGGGACCTTCACCCCACTCTTCATTGCTTTCACCCTTTGGGCTTAGCTCTGGTCCGTGCTGCAGAACAACACTGGAGATCACAGACAACGTTGGGGCATGGCCATGGGCTGAAACTTGAGCTGCCAGTGGGCCTAAATTGTGCATTTCTCTACAGCTCGCCAGGCTGCTGTTCTTTGCCCACTCCTTAGTATGGTTCACCCACCAGGAGGGCAGCAATGGGTGGATCTGCCTTCCTTTCTTGGAGCTGTGTTGCTCGAGCAACTGTTTTCTACCTCTGTGATTAAGTTGTGCTCATAAAATTCATAGCAAACACTCTAGACAAGATGTTTGCTGCCTTTTAAAGCTGAGAAGAGGAGAAGTGAACTGCATTTGCCTATATACAGTCCTGGCCATGCTTGACTGAGTGACTGCGGTAAAACTAGAGCTATAAATAAAATGCATGTGCCTGCATCTACCCTGGTAATCTCCTGAGAAGAAGCCATTTGCTTGAGGACTTCAGTGGGCTACCCATAT
>CM021698.1:153126561-153200242 GCA_011074415.1 Stictonetta naevosa
TACTTTATTGTAATGCAAACAAAGTAGTGCAGGACTCTGTCTAAAATAGCAAAGTGGACAAGGTGACAAGGGACACTTGGACCAAAGCAGCAGGCAGTGCCAAGGAACATGCACGATGCCAGGCAAGGGTGAGGCTTTGGAAGACGAGGGATGGCACTTTGCTTGAACAGGGTCACACTGTTCCTCCAACAGGTGCATCCAGGCTGGGTTTACCTGTGAATTTTGCAGTCCTGTTTGGTTGTTGCATGGATTTGAATGGAGAGATCTACATCCTTGGCTGTTCACCTTTTAATCTTACGTAGAATGATCGAAGTAAAATATATATATATATATGAAAAGTGTGAAACTGGATCCCTTCAAATCTTGAGTTGCTTAGAATTTTATTTTTATTACCTTTGTATATTTTTATTAATCTGAAATTTGAACTGTAGTCAGCCTCTACAGCTTTTTTTCAACAATGACAGCTGGGATATTTTTTTTTATTTTTTTATTTTTTATTTTCTATTTTAATTAATACTTTTTTTTTTTTTTCTTTTAGTGTAATCTGTCTTTTAAAATTGCATGACTCCAGGAATTCTGATTTCCCAAAAGAATACCAGGTATTATGAGTGCTGCCATGGCTGTGGCAGAATCTGTGGGCAGAAGTAAGTCCAAAAGGACCAGCAGATTACCCAGCAGTAATAAGGACAGAATACCGTCTCTGTGAGGAGTGAAGTATTCGCCTTCACATCTTTTCTTTCAGTCTCCAAGGAGCTCTGCTTCTCTAACAGCAGCATCTTAGAAACTGAAAGGAGCAGTTCACAGGCAATGAAGGTCTCTCTGGCACCATAATCCCATTTATCAGCATCCTGGCTGGAAAGGGCATGTCCTTTAAGTTAATGGTGAGCGTGGAGATCAAGAGTCATATTTTTGGAAGTCTAAACAGGAATTTGCCTAAAATTAAGCAACTGAAATGTGTCAACGGGAACTTTGGACTTGTAGGTGAGATTTAAACGTGGGATGGAAGTTGACAGTCACACCTATATGGGAAAAAAATCAAAGAACCCCTATGAAGATGAAGATACATCATGGGGTAATACTAAAGAGAGGGGATTAAGGGTCGCGGTATTTAGAGTGGGTCCCTTCCAACTCAGGATATTGCGTTCTGTTCTATTTCTCTGGAGTCAGATTTGCTGATGTGCAAGGGTTTCTGCTGTGTTAAGGAGAAAGTTTCATCTCTACCAGCTCCATTCACCACAACACAGAAAGGAAAACAGTGCAGGAGGGAAGCGAGAGCATGAACAAGAGGTCTCTCTCCCCACTACTGCGGTGTTCAACAAGGTTTCCCAAGAGCTTGAGGCTCAGAGAAGGAGAAGGAGGACTACAAGATAGTTCATCATGGTCAGAATAGTGCTGCTGGTCTTGGACCCGCTCATTTGAACATGGCTTGTTAACATCATGCTATATCCTATAGGGATGGGGATCATCTCTGATATTTTCCCTGCACTCCTAAAATGGCTGTATCCTTGATGATAAGGCATTAGAGATGGAGGACCTTGGAGTAAAAGTGAATAGACAAGTGGAAAGAGTCTCTCCTGCCTGCAGAAGGTATCTGTCAAGTCTCTAGAATGTCATGGGAGGTCCTTGAGGTATCAGGGGCTTTAATGTAAGGTTAGAGCAGAAAACTTTCAGCTTGTTGCTGATGACACACCAAACACCTGGGAGAAAACACCCGCAGGCATCTCATGGAAAAGAGAGAAACACTGATGCAAAAGCCCCAGTTGAGCTTGGCTCTGTAGATGGAGGCTGCAGGGGTGTGAAGCTCCTTCCATCTCTGCATTAAATGGGACAGAAGTGGAAGGGCATTTCTTCAAACCAGCTGCCTTCCAAGTGAACTCCAGCTGAACAGGAGCAGGGGATTGCCTTGTGAGTCATACAGGGCTGACTGTACAGGTCTATAACTTTAGTAATGGCTGGAAAACCCAACCTATAAATATACATATACATATATATATTATATACTTGTCAAATCAAACCCATTTATTCTCATAGCAGCACAGTTCTTTAGTTGGAGGAGTTTTTTTCCCTGGTGCTTCCTTCTTTGTTTTACATTATAGTGTTTTAATCTTCTGTTTACCTTCCTTTTGCAAGGCCAAATACACCAGTATCTTCCGATGGCTTGTGTTCTCCTGGTCATCTTAATGGTCTTTCCTTATAATCCTGCCTGTCCATGAATTTGTCTTGAACTTGAGCATGAAATATGCACACAATATTTTCAATATGGCCAAAGCTAATGTCTTCCTATGTTTGGAAATACTTTCCCCAGTGAATTCTAGATTGACACTGTCTTTTATTTATTTATTTATTACTATTATGATTATTATTATTTTGTACCCAACCTGTGTCTTTATCCTCTGCTTTTCTGCTCCTTAAGGGTGACTTTATTCTTCTACAGCTTTTAGCTTAGAATGTGCTGATTATCTAAATAAGCCCGCATTACCCTTACATTACACTTGGGGAAACTGGGACAGAGGGAAAAAGTCACTTGGCCTCCATGAAGGAGACTGTAGGTCTTGCCAAGACATTGCTAAGGAGAGAGTCACTTCAGGCTTCAATGTCAGGCTGCCCTTCGTCCTGCAGCCACTTGCCTCTGACGCTGGTGGAGTCTAGGTTCAAATGCCTCGCCATGGGCAGAGGCAGCCTCTACCAGGCGGGCATTATTATAAGGAGCCTGGTTGTTTTTCCTGCTCCTCAGCCTACATCCCCCCCTTCCTTGCTTCGCCAGGCCAGGATGAATAGGAAGAGAGAGGCTCTGAGTGGACTCTGTTCTCCAACACCAGTCACTGCTGAATTTCAAATAACTCCCCAAACAAAACCCAAACAAGCAGGCCCTTGTGTTCCTCTATCTCCTCTCTCTTTGGCCTTAGTCACTAGGCTTGGCAGCAGCTCTGCTCTTCTGTGTCTCGTCACATGCTAGCCGGGGAGGATTGGCTGCTCTTTCCTTCTCCTTTTCCTTCAGGGGTCTAAAACAACAGGGCCCTTTGCCTTGTTTGCTTTGCTGGGGCAGGAGGGAGTGGGGATGGAAAAGGGGGGGGATGCTGTAAGCCTCCTCGACATGGGTCAGTAGCAGGGTGAAGGCTGGCGTCTTCAGAAGAGCAGCTGCCACCTCCTGTCCTTGTCCCCTGCCTCCCTTGTGCTGGTGGCATCTGGTCTCCTCCTCGCATAGAGGGTTGGGAAGGGGATGACTGCAAAGAGATGGAGGGAGAGGGGAAGGAGCTGCCCTGTGCCTGGGGACGGAGACTCCTTTTCGTGCTGGGGCCACTCGCCAGCTGGCCAGGGTGTCTCAGCTGCTGGTCAATGAAATTGGCTCAGCTTTTGTCTTAAACCCACCCGTCGGTGAAAGGGCACAGCAGGACAAACCCGGCTGGGAGCTACGGTTTGGCTAGCGTGCATGGCCTGAGATGTCAGGGGTGGACGTCATTCTCATGGAGCTGGGTGATGGTGTGCCTGGTGGGCTGGGGAGGGGAGGAGAAAAGGAGAGCACACAGCTCTTCTGGTCACCTCTGCACCCCATAGCAGTCTGTGACATGGCAGGCATGGCCCAGGCAAACTCATGATGTGGGCAGAAGGCTTTCTAAAGGGTCCTGAGACCTGCCCAACTCAACCCAGTGGTGATACAAGGCAGGGCTTGAAGCCCTTTGAGCTGCAGGAAGAATGATGTGTGGCAGGGTCAAAGCGATGACAGCCTGGTGCAGCTCCTTACGACCTCCTGATTTTTGGCAAGCCAAGCCTGGTAGACTGGGGACAGTGTAGTCTGTTTTCCGATGAAAAGAGGGAATTAGCACCATTCCTTTATCTCGTGTCTTAGACCAGAAAAGCTCTCTGTGCAAAACTCGCTCAAGATGCACTGTGAGCATTTGGCAGCATATTGCAGCGTTGTTCCCTCCACTGCGCTCAGGCACAGGTCATGATTCAGCCCAGCTTTAACGGGGTGAGAGGGGCTGCTCATCCTGTCAGCGTGCTTGGTTTGCACTGACTTTAAACGGCAGGACATGACCCCTTGCTTGTGATAAGGGTTATTAAACTCCTGACCTAAATAGGCCAAAAGAGAGTTTATGGAAAGCCTGTTCCACTGGTCCGAGTAAAAGCCAGCCGGCTCCTGCCTGTGATCCACTGACTAGAAAGAGAAAATCATTAATAACTTTTCTGATTGCCAAGCAGAAAAGCCTAAGTGATAGCTGGTGCCTGTGCAAATTCACGGGATGGGTCAGGACAAAGGAAGCTGTCTCTCTCTTGCGGATAAATACAAATCTTCCTTCTGCAGGGCTTGTTACTGCTGCTTTTTTTATGGGCTAAACAGCATCCAAGATCTTGTCGTTGCAGCAAGTCACTGCGACTGAATGGCTCACGGGGCTGTCAGAAAACACAGAAGTAAAGTATAATGATGGGGTTTGTGCTAACCCTGGGTTTCTGGTCTAAGTGCAGGAAACCCTGGGTGAAATTCAATGGCCTCATTCTGCCTGAGGACAAACTATATGAACAAAATGATCCCTTCTGGAATAAACATATTTATATTAAGCAAAATATTTAATGAAGAATGGCCTACACCTGGTACCATCCCAGTGTTTCGCTTGAGACAAAGATTTTATCCTGAAAACCGCCTTGAGAATGGTGCTTCATGCCAGTCAATTTTTGCATCTGCTGCTATGTGTCCACCATCAATTGGGTTGAGCTGGGTTGAGCTGGTGTCCCTGACTGTGTGATGCTCTGCTGCTTTTGAAAGGGTTTGGCTTTTTGCAGTTATACTCAACACTCTGATTCTGAGAGGGAGCTCCTATTAATATATCTTCTTATATATTCCTACATATGATCTTTATAGCTAACTATATATATGAAATAGTGAACACCTCCAACAGGGAGTGGTGTGTAAGGAGCCTTTTACTGCTAAGCAACCGCTTCAAACCCAAGGCTGTGAATTGTTTCTCAGCCTATGACAGCTCTCTTAACCCCTGAGCTCTTCTGCTGAAACTGGGAAGAAAGAGGCATTTTGAAATGAATGTGAAAGGCAATTTTATTTTTAAAATGCAACTTGTTCCAGAGACAAGGTTCAAATCTTTTCAAGATGGATGTTTTCCAAGCTGTTTGGGAAATATATCAGAAAAAAAAGTAGTTAAAATTACTACTCAAAAACCCAGTTAACTTAATCTCTTTACTTTCTTTCTTTCTTTCTCTAAGTCTGTTGGGAAAATATTTTGAGCTTCTGTGAACTCATTTGTTCATTCATAACAGCTTATCTCAAAGCCATTTTTTAGCCAGTGATCATTGCCAAACTCTCTTTGACTACTAGATATTCATGATCCCTTCAGTTGCATTGTATATTAAATTACATTTGATAAAATACAGACCACGAATCACAGTCATTTCAACCATACAGTGGTTTCTCTAAGTCCATATATAATACTAACATGTGCAGGCAGTTTTCCAAACTTTTTTAAAAAAATTAGTTAAGTTGGCTTTATAGCAATATTTGAAGATAGGGATATTGGGATTTCAGGTCTAATTTCAGCCTTGGGTGCATGCATGTTTGTGTGTATGTCTTTCTTTACCTGTGTGCTATACACATATACATATATTTAATTCCGTTCCTTTTTTGAGTAGTTGATCAGAACAGAAAGTCAAGTGCTGAATAAGTAATAAGAGATATGTATAATTTTTTTCACAATGTCTCAGACACAATGGTCCTGCTGAAGCTCTCTGTGGGGAACTGAATCTTCAACTGCTGGCTTTGAGGGCCTTGCTCCTTCACCATGACCCCCTGAGTTGTAGAGAGGTTGATATCCCTCAGCCTCTACCCAAGTCCTTGTCACTAGAGGGAGGCAAAAGGATGCCTTGTACAATGAAATAGTAGACCTACAGCTCTTTTCATGAGCATTTTTCCAAATGTTCCACTTATCATTAAAGCATCAACATAAGCTACCATCAGCAAAGAAGGAAAATGATACAGTACGTTACTCTTACAGCTGCAAATTTGTTCCATGTTCCTCCTCCTAGCCCCAGCCCAGGTCCACCAGATTTCTGAAATCTGGTGATTCTCCATCTGTAGAAAGAAATTGATAAGGAGAAATACCAGATGGTGGTCAGGGGTGAATGTCTGGGATGATAAGGATTTTGGAAGATTTACAGAACATGTTGTTGACAGTTGCATCAAAATTGATTTCTGAAAATGCTATATGAGAAAAAAAAATAGGCATAGCAAATCACAAGATGAAGAGCAGCTGCAGTGGCAACAGCATTTGCCATGGAAGTCCTGATCAACTGCACTTTCTATTTCTTCCTGTACCTGGAAAAGGAGATTCTCTTTCAGTATGGTGATGTTTCCACAACCTAAAGCTCAAAGGTTAGGAATCAGTATTCCTTAATCTTAAATAGCCTTACTGTCATCCTAAACACCTTATTACTAGAGCTGAATGTGTGAAGATTAAAAGCAGTACTTAAAGGTTACTAATGCTACTAATTACTACTGGTCATTAATGACCAGAGTGTGAAGAATGACTCTGTATCTTTTCCTCCCATGACCTGTACTAACGAGTCCCACTGGCTTTTTACACTTATGAAGGATTTTCCTTCTATCCATCTTAAATAAATGCCCTTCTAGTTTCTCGGAGTATCAACAAGAGAGGTTAAAGTTCTGTAAGTTACCTTTCTTCTGGGTGAGCATTGGTGATGCATAGCTGTTCTTCACTGGGTGTAAATTTATGACAAAATTTTTCTCCGGTGGATTAGGAAAACCAAATAAATATTCTATACTTATATATATAATAAATAATGTATATATATTTATTATATAGATATAGTTACATTTCGATCTTGTTTGCTTGTATGGCAAGGGACCATTTTTGCCTGTGTACCTAAATGGAGTTTTCCACACCCCACATAAGTAAAATCACGGCAGTTCCTTATAAAGCATCTGTGGTCAGGAAAAAAATCCAAATCTAGCAGATTAGTTACCTCATCTTTCATCAGATGATAATGTGTTCTTGCTCCAAGGCTTCCAACTCCCACACTTGTGAAAGGTGTCTTATAGCTAGTGTCACAGCTGAGCCAGGGAACCAAAGAATCAAGTTTTGATCAGTAGACTCTTTCCTCCTGCAGAAGCCAAGACTTTCCATGTACCCAAGCTGTCTGGAAGGACATCTCAGAGTTGCCTCTGGTCAATTCCACTGTTATCATTTTCTCTATGAACAATGTTGAAATCTATCTGAAATCAGGATGAGAAGGGGTGTCTTGGGAATCTGTAACAACTTATCGTTCATTTAGCACTTCTGCTCTCATCTAATCATTTCCCTATATGCACCCAAAAGCAGCTAAAAGTCAAGGCTGGTTTCTGCACCTCCAAGCCACTGTAAATGTTAGTGGCCTCAGTTGTTTTAAGTGCTCAGGTCATCCTAGAGAAGTATAGTCCATACTTAGTCAAACAGTTCTGTGAAAGTGGACTAAGACTGTCTGTGGAACTACAGACTGATTGGCATTTTTCCAGGCTTGTCTGAACGTAGCTCACTCAATGGACATCCAAATAAAGCAGTGATATGCCCTTAGACACAGGTGCTCTGAAAGTCACTCCCCACAAGCCTCATATGCATGTCAATGCCTTAGAAACCTTGCAGAATAAATATCAAAGCCACTAAGGGCTTCCCTAACATAGAACCATGAAGGCTGTGTCACCAGGGCTGTTTACTAATAGGGAGTCCTTGATCTACTCCTGTTCATTAGGACATGCCAGGTCACTTCATTTGCTCTGCAGGGAGGGGATCCCTTTTAAGCAGATGTCTTCCTTGACTTTTGAAAGGAGCTCCAAATCTCATGTGTTTGCTGCCACAAACATTTCTGTGCTTTAAGGCTTCCAAGGATGCTGAGAAGCCTTCAAAACATTAAAAGAAATTTCTTCAACATTCATCATTTACAGGAAATAGGTATCCTGGATGAAGAATGGGGAAAGGTGCCAGACTGGATGGAAAACAAGGGGTGGCAGAGACGAGAGATTTGAGGTTTCTCTCTTTGCCAATGACCCTCCCAAGGTTTGAGCCCCTCACACAAATTCTGAGCAGGGAATGAGGAAGAGAGCTTTTTCAGGTCCCAGTGGTGACAAGGGGAACAGACGCTCTTGAAGGTCACCAGAATGCTGACATTTGATAAGCAGCAGTAATGGAAAATTACAGATCCTGACCTCCTCTGGCACAGCAAAGGACGTACCAGCACGAAACCATCCCCGGGGAGAGGAGCTGTGACTGCACCTGCCTCCAAAGGGCAAGGAGAGGACAAACGTCATGGAGGGATGGAAATCCTAACATTGCCAGGCCAGACAGTGTCCAGTTGTCCTTGCCTGGGGGGCACTGGGTTGCTCTGTGAATTGTTTTTCCCTTCTGAGATAAATCTCCTTTCATACTGACTGTGCATTTTGGATCTTCCTGACCAACACATGTATGCTAAATGTTATTTTTCTCACTTTTATTTTTATATTTTTTAATCCTTTCCAGTCATTTTAGAAAGAGGTAGATGTTTAACCTGGTTCTACATCGTGCTCAGAGAAGCAGAGAATCAAAACTGACTCTCCTGTCCCAGTGCAAGTAGTGGGGCTCTTTTGATGTTTTAAACAATTGGTGTGATAAGAAAGACTCAATTACTGCATTTTGGAGAGTACCTCATTCCAGAATAGCCGTTCAGAAACACATCTCTTTATTTTTACCTCTAAAATCACACCGCACATCTCTGTCATACTCCCATGTGGAATACTTTTAGATCTACATGATACTGTACGGGGTCAGAAATTAAAATGAACCTCTGACCCACTCATTCACACTGTGTCTGTAGAATTTTCTCTGATCTAGTGTTTTTCTTGTGATTACATTCATCGGTGGCCTTTTGTGACTGCGAAGACAAAAGCTATGCTATAACAAGCCCAGGAAGCCAGAAGCAAGCTGCTCTATTCCTCTTAAGCCCCATGCTCATTGCTGAGCTGAAGAAACAATCAGTGGATTGCCTTCAGCTTGAAGAGGCTGAAACAGAGCATCAGTGGGATTAGAAGGGCTTAGGGGTATTAGGATAATTGGTGGTGCTAATTTCCTATGCTGGAGACTTCCAGCTGTGTGAAGATATCGCAAGTTGCTGCTCTCTGCAGAGAAGGATGCACTTTAGAAAAAAGAAGTAGCTGGCTGGTGTGCAGAAGGAGTACAGAGATGCAGAAGGGTGTCAATATAAAAGGATCTGAGTATAGCAAGATCTTCATCTTTGGTATTAGGAGAAAACATACCTTAGAAATTACGATGTATAAATTTTGGTAGAACACAGAAACCCCAGGTGAAGGACGAGAGGATCAAGAGACTGAAAGCTTCACTGGGGACTTGAGCTGGGGAGGGATAGGGGAGATACCATTACATCTTGATATGTGGGGAAAGATAAATATAAAAGCAGCCTTGTCCACAGAAAGTGAGGATGCTGTGTAACCTGATTAGACCATCTGATATCCTGTGTATAGCTGTGTATCTCAGCTATAGCCTGGGAACAGGATGCACAAGTATGTAGATGCCCATCTGTAAGGCAGACAGGCTGGGAGCCCCCGAACTAAGATTTTTAAACATCATTCCTCTTGCTCTCTTAATTGGGTGTGACGTAGTTTTTCAGTTTGTAGGGTTTTATGTTTCCTTGTGTTTTTTTTTTTTGTTGTTGTTGTTGTTGTTGTTTGTTTGTTTGTTTTTCAGAGAAAGCTGGAGCTTCTGTGGGTTTCTTATGAGTGGTGGATGGAGCAAATTCTAGTGAACCCTCCACAACTGCACAATACCAGACATTAGGCCATGAATTTTAACCTTCCATCTGTTCAATTGTGTTTTCCTTTTAGTATTGAGGAGGAGGGAAACTTCCTTGCTTCCCTAAGAATGCTCCTATGAGCTCTTGAAACTTATTGTTTGAGGGCTTCAGCAAGTAGCTGGTTAAATCCTGTGGAGGCAGGGAGGATTGTCTTCAAGGAGAGCCACAGATGCTGAAATTCTGTGAGCAAGACTTCTCCTGCTCCATCTTCGGGAAAGTGAGAAGTGATAGCGTATGATTAACTTATGAAGTGCTCACCGAGGCAACGTCATTAGTTCGAACAGGCCCTCGTGAAAATGGGAACTGCCAGAACATGAATTTTTAATGTCTGGGCTGCATTAAGATCTAAACGTGACAGAGACTAAACTTAGAGCCTGAACTCAGAGCGCAGCACTGCTATTTGTGGCAGAAGCCAGAGATGGGTTTAGGTGAAAAGTAAGGGAGTGGTTTTAGGAGGCTCTCATGCTGGGGAACATCCACCAGTTTTGGACAAGTCTCAGCACAGTTTGGACTTGTTTTTAGAGTATGGTCACACCTCTGTCTTTATCCAGGGTCTCCTCTGGGCTGTTTTATCCTTCTGCCTTTAATTACTTTCTTTTTGTCCCTGTCTTCATTCACTTTCAAGCCTGATGACCAGTACTTGCTTCTTCCTTCTCCCAGGCCCCAACCTTTCCATCCTATGCTGACTGCTGGTCCTCCTTCTTCATTGCTTTGCACACACACTCCCTCCCTCCATCTCCTGGAGGAAAACTCCTCTGCTCTGAAGCCAGGAGCTGGCAAGGAGGGAAACTGCATTGTGCAACTCAAGTGATGTGGGAGATGGCCAGCTTGAGGCTGCCATGGCAACAGCTGGATTTTCCTTCCTCTGGAGATTATACTGAAATGACAGGGAAAAGAAAAACAAAAAGAAAACCCCAGACAGTTAGGGGGAACAGAAGAACCCAATTCCCCAACAAGATCTAGGGGACTTTTTATATATTTCCCAGGGCATCCCTGTTGTTTGTATAACAACCTTGTTGACTGTTGCTTGAATGGGGTAAGCAAAGAGGGGGTTTGTTTCCTTCCCGTTGCTGGGGAAGACCTTTCTCAGTGCTTCCTATTCTCTGATTTTTGAGATGAGTGGCAGAGCTGTCGTTGATGTTGAGGTTTGGAGATGGCTGTTGCAGTTGTTCCATGAAGATCTGGGCTTCAGGGTATGAATATGTGCAGGGATGTCTCCAGGAAAGGTCCCGGTGGTGCTGTTTCTCCTCTGACAACCCAAAGGAAGGGCAAGGCCAGCTCTTTGTCACGGGATTCTAAGAGAAGTTGACAGCATCCTACTTGTGCATGCAGACACATTCAAGTCTTCTTGCATGAAGCAACAGAGATGAGAGGTCGACAGACTATACTTCAAACACCAGAAGAATTTCACCTCCCCTTGTTGTTCTGAATATGATGAAGTTGATGTGTTTTTTTCTCTCCCCCTTCATAACTCCCTTTGTGGGTGTTTGTATTGGGAAACACCAAAATTGCCTGGAATATAGAGCACAAAAGGAATTCCCCTGTATAAACAGGAAAATCAACCCAATTGCAAATTGATATTTAATGTTGCATCAGTGACTGTCTGGGGATGTTTGTGCAGTACAATCTCTTCTGCCATATCACAGACCCCTTATGCAGCATCCCTGGCCTGGTGCAGAGCTTTTCAGTGCTTCACAGTGCTCCTGGGTTCTGTCCACTACCAAAGGCAGTGAGCTGCAGGCATCGTGGTCCTCCAGATCTCAAAGCCAAGACTGGGCCTGTGGAAAGGTCAAGGTGGGCTGGAATCTCACCTCTGACAGCAACTACAATTGGTGCCTTCAAAGACAGACAGATAGGGAATGACAGATTCCACCCAAATCTCTAAAAGTTATATGCTGGGTTTATGCACTGAAGCACAGTGATGGATAGGCCTTCCCTGTGCCTATCGGCAGTGATAAAAAACATGGATTTTTTGATCCCTTTATATGTCTCCAAGACCACTCCATTGCTACTTTTAACACATATCCCCAGGGACTTTCCCTCAGACTGAAAGCCTTCAAATGTCACAGGAGGTCAGGTTTTGGAAGACTAAGCTTGGTTTCTGGATGGAGCAGCATCTAAGAGATGTCTCAGCAGCTGTATCAGGGTAATTCTGTGCTAGTCAATGAACCTGCAGCAACAAACATCAGCTGGGAATGTAACGTAGTCAGACTTATCCTGCAGTCAAATAGTTTCCTCTGAGTACCAAGATGCCCTCATTCTCCTTGGGTCTCAGACTGAAAAAAGTTTTCAGCTGAATGCTGCTGAGACATTTTCAGTTTGCTGCTGTAGCTGCTAACAGTATGGAGTCCTTTCCTTGGGAGAGGAGGGTTTGGTGGTCAGTGTCTGCTCAGAGGTGCAAGGAGTGGTAAACACCCATGTGCGCAGGGGAATGCAGGTAATATGGGCCAGGGAAGCTGAATTTCAGCTTTATCTTGAGGATGTCAGATGGCTGAGCTTTGATATCTTCACTTAGTTTCACGCTGTTTGTTTTTCTCCCTCCCCCCTCCCTCCTCCTCGACAATTAACTTTGCAATTAGACTTAATTATATTCGGTAGTTACTGAATGTGTCCTCTGCCCTGGTTGATGCTGATGGAGAAATGCAGCAGTTGGGGTGAAAGATGCACAGTCAGCTCAGCAGACCATTCAGCAGTGATTCACACCTCTTCTGCATGGGTGAGAACAAGGATCTCTGTTAAATATGCGGTCTTGTGATTTACTTCTCCATTTGCTCCCCCAAAATTTCACCTTTCTGTCTCATTTAGGAGTCAAGCAACTGCTTGCTTGACTTCTAAATAACAGGACACCCCGGAAGGATCCCTTTAAGGGATGTGCTTTTTTAACCAAAGGTGGCAAGTCTCAGGACAGTATTATGCAACCAGAAAGCTATGTTTTATTTTGTTTTGTATTTTTATTTATTTGTTTCTTTGGTTTTGTTTGTTTAGTTTTGTTTTCAATGAATTATAAAACCAAGTTGCAGGCTTCATTAATACAACATGGTGTCCATCCTCTCCCAATGTCTAGGGCACATAGAGATCTTCTATCAAGTTGGCACACCTCAAAGCCAAGTTTGTAGAAGATCTTTGAGAACCAAATATATTTCGGTGTTAGCTGACTCAGAAGTGTCCAGAAATCCAATACCCAATATCGTTTCTGTGGTAGCAGTATTAAAATCACTACCCTTCTTTTGATCTGGGTAACGGACAATGCATAAAGTGTGTGTGTGTGTGCAGGTATATGTGTGTGTGTTGGTTTTTGTACAGTACACAGTTTTATACCATGAATCATTAGCTGAGATATCAGGTACTTCAGCAGTCTCTTAACAACATATGAATTATTACAGTATATGAATGTTAGATTAATTTTATTTCCAGCTGGGAAATATGTCAATTTTCCTTTGGGAAGGGTGGGTTGAGCAGTAAATATTTCCAACTTATTTTGCATGCTAGGGGTTGCTTTGCCTCTTGGAAACAAAGCATTTCAGTTCAGCACAACTTCTGTGCAGCAGCTACCGTGAAGAGGTGGTTTGTGAAATCTGGGTACAGAAAGCCTTTGAAATAAAGGTTCAAAATCTTAGATGAAAATGACCTTTTGTTGTCAGAACGTGAAAGATTTTCTTGATGGAGAGCTATCTGGAGAAATAAGTTTGTGTGGTTCTTGGTTTGTGGACTCTCCTAAATGATGATGGTCATTGGATAGGAAGTGGTTTTGTTGTGAGCATCAATCTGCTTCAGACCTGGTGTGTGAGAGGCTTTGGTTTGATTATAAGTGTAACCTACTGATTTTCATGCAAAGTTATTAGCTGGATCAAAGCCTTATCTCCTGGAGGACTGATACTTCTTTAACCCAAAGCAAAAATTTATATCCCCTTCTGCTAATCCTTGCAGGAAGGCAGAGACCACAGCTCCCAGTAAATGGTCTCATAAAGACAAAGGGAGCAATGGTAGACTGAAGACCCAGCCTTGGAATAACTGGCTGTACTTGTTTTGTGAATTCACTTCATTATCTTAGCCTGACAATCTAAATTAATTGCTAATGCTCAGTACCTCTGCCCACTTTCACTAGCTGGAATTTGACTAAACAATGCACCCCTTGGGATAAACCAGCAAAAATCCCAGTCAACTTGCTGGGAGCAGAGACATCAGTCAGATGCAGAACATCGGCCAAACACTTCCTTGGGTACTTCATTTGGGGAACCTTGGGGGAACAGCTGAAACCTTCCATCTGCTTGGCGAGAAATCATGCTCAGAAAGCTGAGGAACCTGGTCCTTCCCAGAGAAGCAATCACTCCTGTCTTCCAATTAAGCTGTCTATATACCTCGTTGTCAGGAAGACATGTAATTGATGGAGAAAGAAGAAATTCACATCCTGTTGCTCCCTCCCCACTCCTTCTGTGAGTGAAAACTTGATTTTTTTAATTTTTTTTTTTTTTTAATTTTTTCCTGAAGGTTATTTATCTATTTATTTATTTATTTATTCCTGTGCTTAGCAATTAAAACACTGTGTCTGGTCAGATTAAACAACGAAAAACCCCAAACCTAAACACCCCATATTACCAGAGGAAAACAAAGGCTGCAAATGTCATAAATAACACAGTGGTTCATGGATTATTTAAGCCAGAATATACTCGTTTTTGTAAGGAGCTATCACAGCTAATTATAGTCTATTGCTATCGTTCTCTCTGAAGCTCTGGCATTGATCACTGCAGGACATGCCAAATATTTCACTAAAACAAAATATTGCGCTCAATACTTTCCTGTTGATAAGCAGGTCTTTCCCTGAGAGAGATCCCTGTTCTTCGGTGTGTTTTATTCCTTAGGTTGTGGCTAGTCAGAAATGGAAAAGGCCTTTCGCTTAATGGACTCATTCATCCCTATTAGTCCAAGTGGTCCCAACAGACTATTTTCCCCTGCCCAGCCTTGGTCTAACTGCGTTGGCACAGAAAGAGCTCACATTTCCACCATTCCAACAAAACAGAGAAGATCTTTATAGGATATACATATATATAATATCCAGATTTATTGATTATTTTTTTCAATCTGTTTGACTCCTCTTTAGACAAGGCTTGCATTCTGAAATGGGAGGAAGATTTGTGCACACTGTAGAGTAAAATCTAGCAGGACAGGTGGCTTTCCTGTTGGGTTTTCTTTCAGATTTCCCCATGAGCTGCAAGATTTCTTGGTATGCATAAGGTTTTACGAGCTGTAGACTATTGGCAAGCAGCAGATGTTGACTAGACATGAGCTTGGAACCAGAGAAGTTTAAGGAATGAGCTCCAGAAAGTCAAAAAATGTTCAATAACTGTCTGTAAAAGGAGTTTTAATGAGAACATTAATCATGAAATAGAGAAAAAAAAAAAAAAAAAGTAAAATAATAGAAATATTTCATGACAGAAATACAAATCCAGTATCATTTCTGCAAAATTGGCAGACAAGGAGGACAATTACTGGTATCTTTAGCAGTTTAAAGGGGCTGAGGAAGGTTAACAGATGGTCAGCCTGGTGGGGTAAATCTTCCTCAAGCTTCAGATATTAAGTTGCAAGGAACTGAGGGTGTTATTTTACCTGCAAGTGGGAACCTCAGCATGGACATGAGTCTGGTGCCAGCAAAATGCTGCTCTAGGGTAGAAATCTCCTATTATCCAGTCTCTGACATAAGATTTACAGTATGTTGTATCATTGCAAACAGTTGTTGCTTGTCCTTGGTCAGACTAAATCTAACTTTCAGTCTATTTTGAAATATGATTCAATCTTGTAGTATTCAATATTGTAGTATGGTAGAAGTGACAGTCTTTTCCTTCAATTTTCACTTATGTTTTTGATTCCTTTTCTTTTGACATCTCTTTTTGGCCTAGTTTTGGATAAAAGCCTGAATTTATAAGGCATAAAATTGATATTCCCAAAACTTACTGAGAAGTCTGCAAAAATCTATTATTATTATCATTACTATCTCATGCATAACATCCTGTGTATGAGTTTCCTACAGGATCTTTAGATAAAATGAAGGTTATTTGCATGACTCTACAGTGCATTATGTGGGGTTGCTCCATGATTTCATCTCTTAGACAGACCCAAAAGGTCTACTGAGAGTTAGAGAATTTTTGGTTCTGCTCCAAACTCCTCCAAGTGAAGGAAAAAGCCTCAGTCTGCCTGCATTGCTCTGAAGGGTTGGCTCTGGACCAGTGTTGTGGTGTGCTCCACCTCTCATCCCCTTCCACCCTGCCTCCTGCCTCCTGGACAACATGAGTGCTGGCAAGAGATTCTCAGGTGTTTTGCTGGACATGGACAAATATATAAATACATATATATACACACACACACATATATATGTTTGGCTCTTCTTATGAGCTTCTGATATAGCAGGTAGGCAGGTGTAATCTTGAGGGTAAGTGGGGGCCATCCTCACCTGAAAGAATAGAAATGGCCCCCTTGGCTTCCCCATCTCAATTAATTGAAACTTTACTTACATTTCTTAAGTGGTGGGGGGATTAGGAGATAAACATATCACATCAGACTCCTTCCAGATTTGAAGTCCAGTTATTTTAGGCTAACAAGTCTGTTTATTTTATAGACATATACTTGTAGTTTCTAGGAATAAAAGGAAAATCTCCTCTAAAAGCAGAGGAATGTTTTCCAGATGATGACAGGCAAGAGAATCTGAACAGTGAGTGGCTTTTTTGGGTAGAGAAAAATCACTATACTGCAAGAAGAGGAAGAAAACTGCACATGCATTTTACATGAAGAGGTTATTTGAGAACACGACAGCTATAATGAGCGAGAGATCATCTTGCTTGTGGCTGTACAGAGTGGAGGTCAGACAGCTCCGAATTAGCAGAGTCATTAATATTCTACTACAACATAAGGCTGGAAGGGACCTTCTAGGTCATCAAGCCAACCATGTCATATAATCCCTTTTGCAAAGAGCTGATGACATTGGAGGCTAAGCAGTGGAGAAAGTGCTTGTGGAGATACAAAATATTGGTCACTGACCAAGCAGTTAGCAGAAAGTAAAGGTGAAGATTTTGTTAGGGGATGGAGAGAATTAGATAACTGACCAAGATGTCTTGGAAATTGCCGGTGTTTCTAAACTAACTTCTGTCTTTCTTGTGTTTGGGGGAGAGAGGCCTGACTCCCCACTAAGCTTCCTGCATTGCCTAACTTGATAAAAAGAGGGTAAATGCTGTGCTCCTCCATAGACCAGTGCAAGCTGCTGGATGCAGGGCAGAGAAGGACTGATCCTTCCTGCTCTTTGGTGCCCTAAGCTCTTCCTAAAAGTGGTGGTGCTCCACACTGTGGAGATCACCCCCTTTGGGGTTTTCTCGAGCTGTGAAGGACACATAACCTTGACTGCTTCTGAAACACGGACACAGAAGATTGTTATGGTGCAGCAAGAGCAGGGAATCAAGGTGTCAGGTTTTCTTCCTGGGAATCCCACTTGATTCATGTCTCAGCTTTGCCTGAGCAGAATTTTAATTGCTCTCTCCCTTTGTTCTCATCCATGTAACGTGCTAAGATAATTACATTTTTATGTCTCACAGGGATGTTTTGAGGTTTCTCTAACATTTATCAAGTGTTTGAAGAAGATCTTATGAAGGTAGAGTGTAAGTACCAGAAATTGCTAACAGTCTTGATGAAGATCCTTCCTTCGAGCAGCATAGACAAATTCAAGCTGGAACCATGGCAAACATTTTTAACAGCAAAATTAATTAAATGCTACAGCAGCTTCCCAAGGGAAGTGGTACATTTTCCATTGCTCAAAATTTGAAGTCAGAGCTGCCTGTCTTTCTGAAAGGCAGGCTTTAGCTTAACTATAAGATATTTGGTTTGATGGTAGTTACGGCAATCCCGTGGAGTTACAAATGTGCATCCCTGCTCCGTTTCTGGATGTTTTCATGGGGGAAGCAGGGAATCCCCAGCACACTTTGCTGCCATTGACAGCTTCCCCAGGTCCCCTCCCCAGTGTGTTGTTCTTGTTTCTTCAACTAATTTTCCATCCACCTTGTAACATCAGCTCCTAAGTACCGCAGTCATCTAATTAGGGGTCGTAATGGAAATTCTGAAAGTCACTGTGCTGTCACTTCTTTCATAGTCTTAGCGAGAAAACAGTTATCACTGCTTTTATTTGTTTGTTTTTGTTTATTTGTTTATTTGTTTGGTTTTTCTTCCACCTCTTTTCAGTAGGGACTGTGTGTTGAAGAAATTCTGTCTCATGTCAGGGACTATCCAAGTGACCCCATTGTCTAGTATGATCAGTGCTAGAAATAAAAACAGAGCCCAAGTATCTGAAGTACCCGTGAAGGGGTTTTGTCACTATATCTACCTTCACCCTCTTTTCCCTCATTCCACAGGCTGTTATGTTAACAGCTCAGAATTCTTTTTTTCTACTTATACATAGACTCACAACACCAGGTAAAAGAATATTTTGGGAAATGGGGCTCTCCACTTCTCTCTGATCTCTGCCTGGGTGCATAGTCCTTCATATATTTATCAGGTTGGAAAGAACACAGTCAAAAGTGTTTTGCTTTCACCTTCCACATACTTTCGCCATCCCTGTGATACCTGTATGGGACTTTAGACAAACTTCTATCTCAGATTTATTGCTTTGTGGGCAGCAGGATGGATCTAGGTTTGGGAAGGCTGCATCTGGCGATGGATAGTATCCAAATGTGCCTTAACATGGCCAGGTGTTTCAGTCCTATCTGGCTGTAATATTCATTTGGAAGAATGTAGATCTGTTGACAAAAATTCTTTAGTCCCATAAACCATACTTGCCACATCTACTGCATGCATAAGAGGTTGCCAAAATCTATGCGTGGTGCTCTCTTCCTCTATAATAAAGAGCTTAGACCACCTTGCTGGGCCCCAAAAGCAAAAAATGCTCTGTTATCTAAAGCACCCAAAATGCTGCTCAAAGACCAAGCATGATTTGCTGCTTATGACAAATTTCACGAAGACAAGTTACACCTACAAAACTCTGTAGTCGTGAGCAGTGTTTGAATAAAAAACTGGTGGTTAGAGTTTACTAATTTGATGGATGAAGCTAAATTTTAGAAAAGAACACATTTTGCAAACAACCACCAAGCTATTCTTACTACTATTTTAAAGGGGTTTATAACAGGAACTCTGATGAAAAAGAGTTGAGAGGTGACCTTTGTGTTAGAAGGTGGGGAAAAGAAAAGCATTTCATTGAAAAGACCATGTTTGAAAAAATCATTTGATAGTGATGACACAGTAACTGCTACTGTAAATACAATTTTCTCTATTTTTAAAGGACCATTTGGTTTCCAGACACACAATTCAACATAGCGCTAACTGGCAGCTTTGGTGTTTAAAAATGGATTGTGTCGAGACAATATAATACCCAGAGGCAAATGTGCTGGTAGGAAAGAGCTGTACAGGTTTATATTAGAGTGACTGTCAGGAGGCAGGGTAAGGGCAATCTTAGGTCTTGCCAACACACTGAGTTGGAGTTTGCAAAAGTCATCTTCCATCTTGTGGCTATATGGACTTTCAAAAATACTGGAGCTTGAAGGACGGACTCTTGTGTCTGTGTTTCTATTATGTTCAGGCAAGTCTTGTGGGTGCTGAGCATTCTGATTTTAGACTGGGATATTTATCTATTTATTTATTTATTTATTTTTCTGTAAAAGTTTCCTAAAGTATACCAAATAAAAGTGTTTTAAAGATGCTTCAGGGCTCTATTGCCTTCTCCCAGAACCCTCACCAGCAAAAGGTAATTCCTCATTTTAAAAGCCCATTTTTTGTCATGTGGTGCTAGTTCTGGTTGTAGGTGTTAAAGTACCTCTTGGACATCCAAATAGGTGATAGGTACTTGTATGCATCTGACTCCCAGATCCTTGCTGTTGGCCCATGGAAGAGAACAGAAGACCCCCAAGGTTACTCTACAAAGAAACATTTTAAAGTCAGAAGGGAATGTGATGATCTACCATCTGTGTGGAGCAAACCAGAGAGCTTCACACAGCAGTTTCTGAAACAATCCCCTAACTCAGCCTGAGCAGGAGAATTAGATCCAGTCTCAGTTTAATATTTCCCAGAGACAGAGAAGCTGCTGCCCCTTCTGCAACTAGTTACCACAGTTTAGAGTACACGTACACACATGGACTTTGATTTTTCTCTTTGTGCTCCATATTGTTCACTAATACCAGGTTTCATCCATGGAAGGGTTAGGTGAAGATCTTAGGTGGCAGATGTTGGCTTTGTGCCGACCTGGTTCTTCATATCACCTAGACAAAGGTTTTTATTTTTTCACTGCCAGCAGGGATGCTGGAAATACCCATGTTCTCTCTTTTCTTTGTCTATAGGCTTTTCTATTAGAAACAAAGCCACCTTCATCCCTTCTCTTCTTGGGCTCCCTCCAGCCATCTGCACTTACTCGCTGCATCATAGACACTATTCCTTCCCCTGGGCAGCAAAAAGTGTGTTTTGTTCATTTTTGGTGATATTTTTTACCTTCATAAATTAACGTCAATGGAGGAAAGGGGAAGGGACCACCTGCCTCACCTTTTTGATAGCCAGGACATGTTGAGCTACCTGTTTCATGGTCTGTGAGGCTGTGAAGAAAGATTTTACAGAGCTTTCCGGAGTAAAGATGTATTGCACAGTCATCTGCACTCTCTGCAGAAAATATTCAGTGGCTTAGATGATCTTTACCAGACCTTTGTGCTGGGCTCTACCTCCATTTTTTCCTCTTCAGAGCCACCTGTCCCTTCACTTATTTCTGGATTTGTGTATTTTGATCATCTCAAGTCTTTCTGACTGTTCTTTGTGACCGGCACAGACTGGCTGTCAGCATTCTGCTTTCTTCCAACTGCTTCCTCTATATTTTTGCCCCTCAAAAGAGCAAAAAAGATGATGCTAGGTGTGTGGCTGTTCATTTTGCTTTGAGACCAGTCCCCATCACAATATGCAGTAGGACATGCCATTTCCACATGGCTTTGCTGCCATGCAGGGCAAAGGACATCTAATCTCCATACATTACAGAAAAAAAAAAAAGAAGATTGTGCAGAATGCAGACTTGATGCTGGGAGACGGGAACCTTGTTAATTAAAATGTCAGTGACTCAAATCCCCTTAAGGTGAGAGAGCTGAATTTTTTTTTATTACCATTGCTGATAATGATACAGTCAGCTCGTACCTTGTAGAGGCAGAATGCATTTCATTTATCCTGACAAGGCCTGCCCACTTTGCATGCTTTCTCTGTGAAACATATAGAACTTTTCAAAACATATCAGGATGTAAGGCTAGAGATAGAAAAGAAAGGGAAAATAAAAGGCTTGTTTTGGTTTTCCGTCCTGCTAGGCTAATGCTGTTCTCTATCATTCTCCAAATCTTAAACATGATGTTGGAAGGTAATATTGAGGGGAGGAACAGCCTAGAAGGAAATGGAAGTGAAGCCAGGCAGGAAGAGAGGTGAAATTAGGAAAATGTAAAGATAACTAAAATCTTAAGTCACCTTTTTTAAACCCATCCTGGGGAAGCTATGACTTGAATGGTCTGCTGAAAAAACTTCAGCCCTTAATCACCTCTTGCATAACCAGAGTTATTCACTGCCTGGCTTCCACCCTATTACCTGCAATGACTGTTGTAAACCTGCCCTCCTCTTTACAGAGGGTGGAGGAAAGGGCTGTAAAAGGAGGACTTTATAAAGTATCATGGAAGGGTTTAAAAGCTGTGGCTAAAACTGCACCCCACTTCATTAGGTACTTTACAAATACATAGGGGCTTCTCAATGACTTGTTTAGAGCAACAGGCCCTCACTAAAATTGTACTGATGGGATATTTTGCCTCTGCTATTTTGCCTCTGCTTTGCTGAAGTCGTGCCATGGACAACGTGTTCACAGCTCCTTTAGGGTAGAAAGTGTTCAAAATGTTCTCCTTCTAGCTTGATAGGATAAGCAGGAGGCAACACTGCTTTCACAGCTCCTTAAGCACCTGCGAGATCCCAGCGTAGCAGTAAGCATGTGCTCCAAAAGCCGCAGTGAGTGCAAGCTCAGCTTCGAGGTAATGGGCCTTTTCAGGCCTTGAGACGCACAATATTTCTGTCAGGACAGCATCTCTGAGTCAGGCTCGAGAGATCCCGATTCCACCTGGGAGTAGTTCCCATAAAGGCCAGCCAAGTCATTAACAGGCTATGACTAATTGCCTGCTGGAAGATGGGCGTGAAGCAACTTCCCTTTGAGAAGGAGCTCAGCTTGAGCCCCGTTGCCGGTTCCTCATTTATCCAGGATTTATCTGCTGTCTTGATGCTGTCACTCCTGGCAGTTCGGGTCAGAGGATGGACCGGGAGAAGGTCTGCTTTAAAACCTCATCTTTCCATGAGCCAGGTGAGCCGGGTGGAGCAGGAGTGCCGGGTGAAGCAGAGAGCAGTGTCAGCCTTTACACACGCCCGCCGTTGCATCCCTGCACGTGCAAGGATCCCATTAGCATCGGCTCGGCGTTGCTAGGAGATGCCATTGTCTTGGGCTGCGCCAAACCGTGACTCAGCCTCTTGGAGAAGCGCCTTTTGCTCCCGTGAGAGAGGAGGCAGCAGCTCCAGGCTGGAGGGATGAGTCTGAGGAGCTGCGAGCGCCCTGCGAGGAAGGGATGCTTGAGCCTGAGACGGGCCCCGCAGATGTGCTGAGGAGCAAGAGGGAATTTTTATGAGTTAAACCTCCCTGTTTTAGAAGTACCTGAATGCATTTTAGCATTGGCACAGCACAGAGCCATGAGGATAAACCATTAAGTCCTGTGCAGACCAGCTCACACTTTGGGAACATCTCAGACATATTAACACAGCTTACCCAGGCAAGAATAGACCAAATCTAAGGCTAAACTACTCCTGGGCACTTTCTTGCCATGCATTGTGCTGTGCATGCAGTGGATGTACCTTCTGCTGAAATTTAGTGGGATTATTATTATTATTGACTCTGGTTATTCGCGGGGAAAGGATCTATCCAATATTCAGTGTATTTTCTAGTGACTAGCTCTGTTAGGCTGTGACTGTGTAAAGCGAAGGAGGAGAGAAGGCAATATTGTCAAAACCCTCAAACTCTGAGATCTCATATGACTATTTACTCAGATTTTCTTAAAAAAAAAAATCAGATATCTGATTATCCTAATCTTAGGCTCTGCCATTAACATCTTGTGTGCTAGACATGTACAGTGTCACTGCTTCTGTGGGGTGAATGAGGCTTCAAGAAACGACTGCAGTTTGAACAAATAATAATAAGCAGTGATTATTTCACTGACAGGGAGAACAGACTCTGGAAGGGAAGAGAATTAACATGAACTGATTTTTACTCTTGCACGAGTGTTTCTGACAGCAGGGCTCTCGTACACTGCCCAACGAGGAGCAGAAGCAGCAATCTGTGACTGCTCTGACCGATATCGCTAACCAGCATGGCATCCCAAATAGCTCTTCTTCCTTTTTTTCTGTAATGAATGTGGTCTTGAAAAAAAAAATGCATTCACCAAGGAACAAATAATTGAATAAGTGAAAATAACTAATAAATGTGCTGAAATCCTGATCTCTCATTAGGGAAAAATACAAATTGTGTTGGATCATTACCTGAAGCTGACTACTCATTAACTTCCACCTTGGGACTCACTTTTCAGTGTGGACAGACAAAACACAGGAAAATGAACACTTGGGCAGTGTTTTCTGGACTAGAATGGGTGGATAAAATGAGTTGTTGCTACAAATCTTGTCTTCTCGGTCTCCTCTGGTTCTTATTCACAGCTTGGTCTTAAATGCAGGGCATCAACAGGTTGGTCCAAAAATGTCTTGAGATCTTCCTGATAGCAGAAAGAGGTTTCATTTGTTTGCTTATTTTATTTTTATTTTTTTTTTAGTGGATGTAATAATAGAAGGAATCCAGTCTTTGTGACAGAATAAAAGAGCCTAATTTTCCTGCTTCTGCATCACAGCTTGCTCTAGGAGAGATGCATATTCCCCTCAGTAGTGGAGCAACGTCTGTAGAAAGCCGCTGGTGTTTTTGGACTGCTGCCTCATCTCCCTGCTGGAGGGTTTCTCTCCTGGCCTTTAATTTCTTCCTCTTGATGTGGGTTAGTTTCTGATGGATAGTGTCGCCAGTGTGCAGGGATCTGCTCCTCCTGCTGAGTTGATGGCTGGCAGTATTTAGGGTTTGGGGTACTGATGGGTGACAGTATTTAGGGCTTGGGTTACCTGTGAAATATTTTGCTTGGGAGGCTGTCAGATTAGCATTAACTGTCAGACAAATGACAGAGGTCTTTCCATAATGGCCCTGACAGCATTCCTCTGGGTTCTCCATTTACATGACACCAACGTTAACACGAAGCAATTAAATCCTTGTGTATGTGATACACTCAGCTGCGCTGCCTGCACCAACAGAAGCAAATCAGACCTTTAGGCTATCTGAATTTAATAGAGATGTGAAGATGAGCTAGATCCAAGAACAACCATCTCTAAAGAGGAACTAGAGGCCAGAGCATCACAATCGCTCTGACTTCTACAAATAGCTGTTTTATACCTGATACTTTCCTTTTCTGCCCGAGACCTCCTTAAGGGGTGAAATGTCTTATGTGTCTGTCGCAGGGCTTTGTTCGGGATGAATCCTCCTCCCTCCCCAGCCTCCCCGAATGACTCAATAATTACTTTAACTGATTCAACGTTCCCCCTCAACCTCCAACCGCCCCCCTCGCCACCATTCAACTTCAACACAAGACCACACTGTTTCTCGGTTTCCAATGCGCCCAGAGCTATTCAAGCCACTTGTTCCTCTCTGAATGGAGCTGACAGAGCTGCTTTTGTACAGAGGCAATTTTGGATTTAATTGGAGGCTTTCTGGGGGCAGGGCTGGGGTGGAGGGGGGAGGGAATGGGGTCACTAGGTCAGTGTTTTGGAAGGATCACCTCAAAGGAGAGTCCGAGGAGAAAAACGAGGGTGGTTTAGATGTTTGGGAAGAGGTTTTGTGTCTGTGTGTGTGCACAAGGGAAAAGCTCCCCATTTTCCAGAAACGATTACGATGCTTACTTGGCGTCAGGAAGCAAATCAGGTCAGGTCCAGGGCAAAGAGCTTTAACAACCATTTTGAATCTATAATGACAGATCCCTGGGTCCTCTCTGCAAGGATCACAGAATAATTCAAGCTGTGGTGAAGGAGGTCTGATGTCGGAAAGGTCACTTGCTGCAGTCCGTCCCCTCGGGTCAGCCATTCATCATGCACATTAAAGGAGCTTCACTAAACTCCCTTCTCCAGTTCTGCATCCCGCCCTGGAGATAAGTTCAGCTTCAGCCCTGTCCATACCACTTATGGGGCACATCTCAGAGCAGCACTCTGAATGCACAACAAAGGGGAAGACCTTTTTTCTGGTGAGGAACACGATAAGTCATGCCATGCTTTGAAACAGCGTAGTGTCATTATGCAAGGAGACCACGGGTCATAATCCACGTGAAAATTGGACATCAGTGGGTAACGTAAAAACAGTGTGACCCTCCTGCTTCACTGCTTTATTTGGGCCTCCTCGTTTTCACATTTGACTGAAAAATATAAGGTAAACTAGAAAGCTTTGGATTGATTTTGCTGCAGAAAACATAATCTTGTATAATACTGGTAGAGCTAGAATGCAGAACAACAGAAAACAGAGATTCAGTAAAGATGCTCAAAAATAAACTTTTTTTTTTTTTTTTTTTTTTTTTTTCTCAGAAGACAAATGTGCGTGGCAGGAGATACACTAGGTAAGACAATTTTGAGTGGTTTAAAAAATTCCCCCTCCTGGTGGTCCCTGCTAAGGCACCCATTCCCACATCAACCTGGAGGTCACCTCCCTTCAACAGAGGGGTTAACACTCCAGCTCCCTACTTCTCCTTTGTCTGAAAGCCATCAGAGTGATGGCTCTCAATTTGCTGACCTAGCTGACTTCATTTCTAAAGCAAATGGAAGCTCCACCAGAGGAGGTTGCCCTGTATCAGCAGCAGGACCATCTCCTCTTGAACTCCTCCGCCTGAATGACAAGTGTGGAGCTGACAGTGCCCTTGTACTGCCCTGAGACAGACACCTGCTGTGAGTGTGTGCTGGGGGGGTGATATATAATTTAGGAGTAAAGCAGTAATTGTGCTATTATCCCGAGGATGCACTTGAAAACCTGACATCCCCAGCCAGCTGCTCTGGGGAGGAGCAGACGGATGCTACCCAAGTGGGTTGACCAGAAGTGCCTGTTTATTTTGTGGGGAAGCAGGGGAATGGCCTCAGCTGAGTGAGCAGAGGTGGTGAGAAGCTGTTTAGTCAAGTTTGTTGCACCCCTGAGAATTACATTTCCACCCAGCAGCGCATCTTTTCTCTGTTTCTTTCACTTACAAGCCTTGGGCTGCACGTCCCTCTGGGATGCCTCCGATGCCATCTCACATCATCCCTACAGGCCCCAGATCTCAGCGTCCTCTGGGGGAGTGGGGAGAGGTGTTTAAGGATGTCGGAGACCTGTAGAGCTACATTTTAGATCTGCAGCCTGCTAGACCTGGCTCTGGCAGCGTTACTCAAATTGAAGTAACACGGAGCTCAAACAGCCTTTGCTCTTTTCCCCTTACCTGCTCAAAAGCAGACAAGGCTGACATTTATAGAGCATTAGCAAGCCTGAGTATAGCATTAGATCTGCTGTCAGATCCATATAAGTGATTGTATTCCTCTCCACGCAAGCTACACGGACTCAAACTGCTTGTCATTTGGGATGGCAGCAGGTAGGGATCTGTGACCTTCCCATGCAAGGGTGCAAAGAGGCAGAAAACATCTTCTGCCCCCTCTCAGCTTTTGGGAAAATGCAGGGGGGGAGACTCTTCTTGGTATAATTCAGTCCCCAGGGCGGGCAAAGTTACTGTCCAAGCCCAGGATGCTGCAGTGTTTTAAGAACCACTCTGTGATGCTGGTTGCAAGAAAATAGGAGTGAGCTGTGTCAGGCAGTGTTATCTTGGTAGAGCTCTGCAGTGCCCCATGGAGCACTGATTCCTCACATTGCTGGCAGCAGGAAGGACTTGCTGCACCAGGGACGTGGGTTTGGATGTGAGCCATCACAGCAAGGCTGTCGTGCTGCTTTAGGCTGATGGTGATGACAGTTAATAGCCAGGTACCAGCCACCCTGAAGGTAATGAGTGAAGAATTAAACATGCCTGATCAAGGCGAGGCACAGCAGGGGAGAGCACAGAAGCCTGCTCTCCGTTCCTGGACCCAGACAACAGAGCAAACCTGAGCATAGTGAATTTGGCTGGAGACGCAGGCCACATACATCAGCACAGCACTGCAGTGGAGGGCTTTCTGTACAGCTCCTGCCAAGCAGCGTCCCATGATACAGGCCACTTCTGCTGATTTCAGCTTTGGCATAATGAGACACAGCAATTCCCATCAACCTATGGGTTAAGCAGCTTTGGACTGGGTTACTGGGATGGTAGGGCATGGGTACACACGGCGAGCAGTCTGCCCATGCTCAGGGTACCACCATCTGTGTTCTCTGCATCATAAAAAGCAGTGATTTTTACTTCCCAGACAGGCAGTTCTCATCCCCAGTGGCTTTGGATGGAGAGCAAGGGACAAAAGATGGCTGAACATTTTTTTCTCTAAATACCTTCTTGTCTAAGACTGCTTCAAAAACACATAAGAGTTTGCTAGGTATCTGTTGGGCAGCCAAGAGAAACATTTCTGATCCAAAACCCTTATTAGATATTGAACCTCATGAAATGGTTGTGTTTAAAGAGAAACAATTCTGCCATTAATAAATCCACCCAATACCTGGATTTTCAAAGCTAGAATGTTATCACCAGTATATATATCTCCACCTAGACTATAGATTGTCATAGCAAGTATAATTAACAGGCTTTCAGCACTTTGAAGGTGTTTTCTGATACATATATATATGTACCTTCTAAATATGAGTCCTAGTATACCAAAGCATGACTCCAGCATTTCAGCTAATATTCTTTCACTCTGATGCCAAGATCTAATGTCCAGGCCTAAGTGTGAACAATCACCACGGCTACAATTGCTATTCTCCAGCACTGCTCCATCAGTATTTAATCTGCTGCTTTATAGAGCACTGTAGGGGATCCCCAGAAAGGAAAGCAGCTGCAGCCAAGTTCTGCTCCAAAAAGTATTTCTGATTGAAATGCCTATTAATCCAGGCAACGGGCATTAAATGACGTAATAGTAATGCTGAAGGGCTGATATGCCCTTCTACCCAAGGCGGGATTTTTTATTTATTTTTTTTTTTTTTTATGCCTAGGATAGGTGTTGTGTTGCTGTGAAAGAGGGCCCTACAGGAGTCTGCAAAATGTGTTCCAGGATTTTTTTTTATTTTTTTTTTTTTCCCACTTGAAGTAGCAGCTCTTAGCTTTTCTATTTTTTTTTAAAGCTGAGATAATGTATTTAATTTCTTAGATTGTTGCAGTAATTGGTTAGGTATACACAGATGACAGTCAACAGAATGTATTTTCAGTACAAAAAGAGCCTGGAGCTGTGTGCCTGTCTTCCCAGCCATTTCTATTCAGTTTAACTCTTTGAATTTGCAAAGACAGAGGTGTCCTGCAAAGAAGGGCTTTCAAGATCTGCTAGGAAAATGGTTAGCTTAGCAGGAAGCTGCTGCTCACTTATCAGGATTCCTGAAAAATTTAGATTACCTTGAAAAGCTTGCTCCATGTCCCTGTGCCTGAAGCCCTAGTCTGGGACGTGGATGAAATAACTTTGCCCTCTCTCATGGAGAGGTAGTGAACACTCATGTTTGACTTGAAAGAGCTCCTTTAGAGCTGAAATTGAGGGGTAAGAGATATTCATTCTTCTTCCGAGGAAAAGCAATCAATGAATCTTACAGGTCAGAGAAAGAAAAGTCTTGCTTGTTCAACTTGACTCCATCTCATAACATTGTTCTTGTCATGAGCATAGTCCACTGCAGTTGAAATTAGATAAGGCTAGTGTGACTACAGCCAGAAGAGTGAAAATAAGAGCTGCTCTGAGAGATCCTCCATCATTTTCTAAGCTTCATCATCAATATGTCCCTCTATATTGGATATAGTTGTGGATGCCCCATTGCTGGAAATGTTCAAGACCAGGCTGGATGGGGCTCTGAGCAACCTGGTCTAGCAGGAGGTGTCCCTGCCCATAGCAGGGGGGTTGGAATTGGGTGGTCTTTAAGGTCCCTTGCAACCTAAACCATTCTACGATTTTATGATTCTATAATACTCAGTTTTACTTCTTGCACTTCCTACTTTCCAACGGATGAAACTTGAGATGAGATGTCTCATATTTGTCACAATTAAAAGACCTAGAATCCCATCCGGTATGTGATACCCTGTTCTTTTCTTCTTTGTTCTCTGATGACAAAGTCAAGAAGCTACGTAGGTTCATTGGGATGATATCTATGTAAACCCCTAGAATTCTATTGCTCAAGACAAAACATTGCCAGAGAAGTTGTTGATGCACCATCCCATATGCAAAGCCAGAGGGGATGGGGCTTTGAGCAACCTGGTCTAGTGGGAGGTGTCCCTGTCCATGGCAGGGGGGATAAAACTAGATGAGATTCTTAAGATCCCTTCCAACCCAAACTGTTCTATGATTCTACAATATCAGAAAGCAGTTTACATCTCCATGTGTTGTCAGGGTCTGCACTTTGATAACCTGCTCCCTCATTTTGGTAAGAGGCAGCACTAAGCCATAATATTAGGTTCTAGTGTTGGAAAGATTGGGTTTCTGACTTCACTCTCTTCAGCGCATCCCACCCACTGAATGCTGTGATGCTATTAAAACTGGGTTACCACTTTCATATGATTGTTTTTTGGAAAAAAATAAAAAAAAGAAAAAAAAGGGAAGAAAAAAAAAAGTGCATTTGACTCATTGCTCCTTCCACAGTCCAGATTATATTAGGCCTGCAAGGTTATTTTTGACTCTATATAATGGACACTTTATTCGGGAGATGGATTCAGTACTTTTGTAAAATATGAAGAAAAATAGATGACAATAAATTGCCAGGGAGCTGAAGTAATAAAGTATCTCATTGGACAATCTGGTCTGCAACTTGTTTTTCTCTGCTCAGGCTGGAAATAGGCAGTCTTGCCTCTTCTCCTTCTTCTCTACACTCCCTTCACTCCCTTTTTAGACATGTTGATTCTTCTGCCTTCAGAAAGAAATTGCTGTTCCCTGAATTTGTTTTTATTTGTTTGCCTTTTGTGATGGCATCACCTGACAATCTCCTTTCATCACCTGCCAACTTCTTTTATAAACTGACTCCTTAATCACTGCTCAGGCTTCTGATCAGCTTTTGCACAACCATTGCTTGGCTCCCAGTCCATCTGAAACCCACTGGCTTTAATAAAAACACAGCATGATGGGATTTTTTTTTTTTTATAATAGTGCTTCCGATCCTGTGTTTTAAATGAACATAACACAAAGAAACATGTCCCCTCCCCTCCTCCTAGGTGATGGAATTAAAATTGCAATTGTCCTGGAGAGATATTTTGTTCATGATCACATTTCCCAGCACACAGCAGATCCATCCCACAGGGTAGTGCACCTCACTGCTATGAAGGATGTCAATCTTAGGGACTTATTCCACCTACCAGACACCAATCCATGAGTGAATGTTCCTTCCACTTTTGGCTGTATTTGAAAACTCTCTCTGTAATGTCTCTAAGTCAGCTCATCCTTATCCTCATTAGTTTGGTCCACTTCCCTGAATTTTTGCTTATTGCAGAACAAATTCCAATGAGCACATCTCTCTAACAAGTCAGCCAGTCATCTTCCGTATTGCTCAGACACTCAGTGAATATGCATTGGTTGGTTTCACTGGAGTTCTTCTACATCTCAAATGTCTAGGAATAACAAGGTTTTGCCAGGCTAGGCTCGATGGTGACCCATCTGGAGAATCCATTGGTGACCCCCAATGGAGAGGGACTTTTGGTCTGATGAGTCACATCCTACTCCTCACTGACCTTGTTGTCTTTTTCATTACTGATTATAAGGGGAATGTGCAGACTTTCATGGAAGCACCAACCTTGAAACAGATATAAGTATGGAACAGGATGTCTACTGTCCATTAATCTCAGATTATTTAATATCCCTGATATTGGGAGCTGAGGATTAAGAAACCTCTGTGGCTCTCATACTTGCTGAACTTCTGATATAATCATACTTTCAAAATCATAATTTTTTCCAGGATACTGAAGTACATACCATTGTGCAGTATCACTGGTTGTGAGTTGAAGAGCAGAGATAAATTAGACAATCTTTAGACCACTCTTTAGTATGCAGACCATACTTGGAAGGACATGAGAGGGTTATTATCTGCTGGTGGAGCATGGTCGTCCGTCCTGGTCCGATGTACCTAGCCAATTCAAAAACCTGAAATTCCTCTTCCAAGCATGTGTGGAGGTCGAGCTGAGGTATCTTCTCAGAGTAGGTTGCTGGGATCACTGTGGCTGGAGGAATTGAAAACATGGCTGGATGCACGCTCTTTGTGTTGACTCACTGTGTGCCAACATGGGGTGCTAACATTGACCCATGCCTCTGGTGTTCTCACACCAGAGTATTTTGGGACTCACACGACTCATGCCAAACCATGAAAGCAACAGATTTATGAGAAATCACTCTGGCATTTGCTAGTTGACTTTTCCCAGGGCCAACTTTTCCTGATGTAGCTTAATATCATAAATGCCAGCTAGGTGCCAGGCACATTTTCCAAGTGTTTCCTTCTATAGCCAGTATTCTTCCCTCCAAGGCCATGCAGACTGCTGCTGATCACAGATACTCTGTTGGATGAAATCTTAATGGTAATAACCTTTGGCCTGGGAGATGAGGCAGCATAACAGCATTTCAAGTGCTTCATTGCTTTCCTGGAATTTCTTTGAGCACGTTTTCTTCCCAGGCTCTCCTCTCAGGGGGCAACTTTCAGCTGCCTGTTACGTGAGAGCATCTATCTGAACTCCTGTGTTCTGGATGAAAGTTGAACATGCAACTTTTCAGTATATTTTCCTTGGCTTGGGATTTGAGTCACCTTTCTGAGCCTTGTTCTTTGTTGTGCTTGGATAAACTGAGTGCTTACGACTGGTTAGTCAACTCCAGACAGAATTTTGACTACTGCTTCTTTTATCAGCAAGAGATACACAGGTGTCATTGCTTATTTATCATACATCTCTAGAATTTGTCTGCATTTTTGAAAGGATCCTCTAATTTTATAAACATAGGTAGGTATCCATCTTGATATATGGGGTTTGAGTCTAAGGACGAGCCCAAGAAATTATCCAATGTAGTTCCATCAGAGGGAGTATAATTAATACTGGAAATAAACTGTGGACATTATCTGATGGTTGAACCACAAAACTGGTCATCAGGGCCCCATGATTTTCCTTCTACCTCTCTTACTGAATAAGCAATACAACCCATAAGTCATCTTGTTCCCTATATAGTTTTATGTAAAATAGGTTTAATATTACTATATCTTGGATGTGCTGTGCAGGTGTGTTGTCATGCAAGAAGCCTCCCTGTACGTAATGGCTCTTAATTGACTTAGGTAACTCAGGAAAACCAGGAAACATAGTGCTAGTTTTTAAACAAATAGTAGCAGTTCACTGGGACAACTTCATGAGAGATGAATAAGCAGCATTTCATATGTAGGCTTTACTAGTGTTGTAATACTTCTTTCTTACACACCTTGTTTTGCTTCCATAGAAAAATCCCCAATTTATGGATAAGGAAGCTGAGGCAAAGACAAATTGGATTTGAAATTAAACACTATGCAAAAAATAGATCCCAGAGCTATGAGGAGAATGCAAGTGTCTTGGGGCTCAGGTAGAGCCCTACCAATCTCTGGATCTCTTGGTTCAATTTCTGTTATTTCTGAAATACGCACTATAACATAGCCAAAAGTTCTGTGTAAATGTAATCTCTGAGGTCATCACCATTCAGGAGATAAGAAAGATAAGGGTTCAACTAGCCTTAAAATCCAGTGGTGATGGTGGCTGGTCTTGTGGGTCACTTAAGAGTAATGTATCTTGCAGGAATAGCTCAGATAGACAGAGACACACCAGCAAACCATACAGCACCTCATGGATGATGAAGTAAAATAATTCAAGGCTCATTATGAAAGGAACCTGTATGGAAATCATCTTGGTTAAAAGCAGAATAAAAGAACAAAGGAATCAGCAAGTACCCAGAAGGGTCATGTAGGGCACCCTCCCTTGATATGATTAAATAGAGGAATAAGTGAATAAGTAATAATCTAATCATGGAGGGGGGTAGGCAAATTCAGCATTAAACTACTACAGTAGGCAAGTTTTTCATTTGTGACCAAATGACCTCATATTTTTTCCATCTGCCTCTATTAAGCAGAGTCATTTCTTCCATCAGTACAGTGGTGAAAAATTTCTCCAACTGTTCCAGAGAGAGAGTAGTAAATGGTTCCTTCTGGAGAGGGATAGCAAGAAATTAATGTCCTGACACGTTCGTTACTAAAATCAGTGACAATTTTTCTATTAATTTTAGGGAGTTGTGGGGGGATGACAAAGCTCATGGCCAGAACAAGTTTCATCTTGCATCACTGAAAGTCGTAGTCACTTTGCTGGTGAGTCAAAGGGAACAGTATCAGAAACTGAGATTGGGGAATAGCTCCCATCTCCACAAAATATGTAGAGCCTCAACCACAAGCACAAGAGAATGACCCATGTCTCAGTGAACTGGATCAGACACTGGTTTATCTGGAGCCCAGGCTGACAATGTGTACTTTGACTCGTGTACTTCCATGCTCTCATCTGTGAGCAAGTTAAGAGTGTTATGAGTCTGATTTTGTTAGCATTGGGGATCTTAAGGGAAATAACCAGTGTGATAGAGCAATATAACATTGCTATGGAGAGGGCAGATAAGGCAGATAACAGAACAGAGAAAGTCGGACTTTGCAGACCTGCTCAGCACCCATGTTTCATGAAACTCATGTGATACTGCTAGTAGCAACTGCTCCCTCCTGCAGAGCTTTTTATGTGAGACTTTAAAGCATCGCATGAGACACTCTAAAGAAGACTCAATACCCCTCAGTGCATTTTTGTGCAGTGCAGCTGGGGTACAGATCTAAGCGCAGCAGGATCCAGGAGCACCCAGGACATCAGGCACCTAGCAATCAATAACCATCTCTGATCTCCTGTCTTTCAACACAGTTTCCAATCTGTTATCTTGTTTTGAAGAGAAATATCCATCCCGTTCACATTTTTTGTCCACCCTGTTTCTGCTGGTAGAGATGAGAGCAGACTTTGACCCAACAGGTCCACATGGGCCCAGTGTAGAAGGGCTCATGGCTACCCATCCCAAAAGTAGTAGCACTTCATAGATCACAGCACTTTTGCGGAGCATCTCCAAAAGCTGTGGCATTAGGAAGGTGCATATGGATGTGGGGAGCTCTGTTGTGATTCTTTGAACCTCACAAGGCTCATAAGACAAGCAGCACTCCCAGTAGTGCTCCCTTGTACTCAAAGCATTCAAAATGGATCATTCTCAGGCAACAGCAAAAACTTCGTGCCAGAATACAAATTTCTTTCTATCAAAATATCTGTTGCAAAGAGTCTGAATTGGTAAATTTGGTACTGTGCCGCTTGGCAGGAAGAAAGCACTACACAGAGGCAGCTCAGCCATTCATTTATTTACAGAATAATTGGGGGTTATTAACTAGTTAATTAATAAAGATTAGATGGAATGGTGGGGGAGGGGACCTTCACATTAAAAAAGTTTGGCTGCAGTAGTAGCTGCTGTATTATAAATATTTGTAAACCAATGGAAGAACAGGAAACGAAGTCAAATTGATCAGTCACTGTCCCTGGGGGTGCTCAAGGAAAGGTTGGACATGGTGATTAGGGACATGGTTTAGTGGTTATATTGGTGGTAGGGGGATGGTTGGACCTGGTGATCTTGGAGCTGTTTTCCAACCTTAATGACTCTGTGATTCTGTGATCAGGTAACAAAGGAATAAGACAAGCAGGGACAGTTTCAGTAGGACAGCTCAGTGTTTAAAAAAGGAAACAAGACCGTACCCGTTAACCAGTTCCAGCTGGTGAATAAGATCACTGCCTCACCTTGAAGGTTGCAAGCGGAATGTGAATTGGGCTTCCCATCCCCAGGGCTAATTCTGGGCAAGCAGATGCTCAGCTGAGTTGAGAGATTAAGTCAGCATGAACCAATAGACAGTACGTGGAGGAGAGACTTTCCAGACTATTCATAATAACTTGACTTTTCTCTCCTAGAGTCCTCTCCTCCTCAGGATCACAAAGCATTACATAAACCACAGTTCGCTAAGTTTTTTGATGAAGGTTTTCCTTTCTTATTTTAAAGAGTGGGTAAGGGTTATTAGCTTTGTTCCAACGACGAGGAAACCAAGGCACAGAGAAGTCAATATACCTCTACCCACAAATCCCATTGAAAGCATCCCCTGACTGCTGAGAGCCATGCAACGAATTCTGGGAGACCTGCCAAGACAGCCCAGTGCCAGGATCAGTGACTCATAGCGTCGTGGGGGAATGAGAGATGATTTACACCAATGCAGTTCCAGCAGTCAGAGGCAGGTTGGGCTGGTGCCATCAATGCAGACTGCACCAATGCACTGCATCCCCTGCTGCCCCCGAAGATGGAGGCTGGTAGCAGAACTGCATATGAAATCAAAAACAGACCTTGAAACTGCTCATAACACCAAGGTGATGCAGATTTTTGGTAAGCTAAATCTCTCCTAGGAGATGGCTGTCATTCTCTTTTGACTGTTTGGAGACTTGTGTGCTGGTACCACTCTTTCTGTCTCTCTGCCTCCAGCACACTTTCTGTTAAAACAGTAGTAAATCTTGTGTATGTGCTGCCTGTTGGAGAGAGTTAAAGCCCTTCATAACTTTATCAAGGAGCTCACAGATAAGTCCTAGCAGAATGCAAGGGTCTCATCCTGGGACAGAGGGACATTAGCTGGAGCTGTTTTCTTACAAAAGATTAGTTTATTTTGCCCCACTCCTACTGCACACACAAATATTTTAACAGTCTTTTAAGCCTGCCCACTGACCTCTAAACCATCACACCACCTCTCTCTCCCACCTAATTCCCATCTCCATTTTTATCATAGTAGTAGGGGAAGCATCCATTGCAACAGTCATTTCTGGAAAGAAAGAGCAGTACAAAAAGATACTTTAAGAAGTGAAATGTAACTGGCTGAACAGGTAAAGGGGATAGAGGAGCTCTGCTCATTGATGCCAACAGTTCACAAAGCTCCTGGGTGATATTTTAACCGCTTTGCATTGAGTCCATCAGTGCTGACAGCAACATGTGATATCCATCAGTGTCCCCAGGATGAGCTAGCAGGTGAGGAAGCTGAGCAGATACCAAAAGAGATCCCTGGGGGAGTCTTCTATAATGCCTCTGAGTGAGCATCCCTAGATTCTGTCTAGGAGAGAGTGGCCAAAATCATGTGCTCTCCCTAAACATTGTATCCTATTGACATTGCTGGAAACAGAGTATTAGACTTTTCTGGGAGGGCATTTTTCATGTGAACTCCCTTATGAGCTGGTGAACTCAAAGATTTTATTAGGACACTACTGATGAGAAATAATAAAAAAAAATAGGTAAGTAGATAAACAAATAGTATTTTTTCATTCTATAGAAAAACAGAACAAAGGGAGACATGAGACTGGTTTGCTTGGTGTGGGATGTGGGAGTGTCAGGGGGAAATGTGGCAAATACAGAGGAAAAAAATGTAGTTTTCTGAACCTACAAAACAAGAAAACATTGGCTTAGATTCCAGTGGAAAATATCTGTTAGATATGGCAGAGCTTTTCCTAGAGAAATGGGTAGTGATGAACTATGCTGACAGGTTGGGGAGGCTTCTAAAATCGGTTTGGAAGGGTCATTGCTCAGGCTTGCCTTCTGTAGGTGAAACAACTCAAGAGGTAGGAAGACAGAGCAGGCTCCTCGTGTGTTGTTGTCTATGATTTAAGGCTGTTCTTCCAACTCTGTTTTGTTTAAGGACCTGGAAATTTTGTCGTGAATTCTCTTGTCCCCGAAATAACATTCCTATATGTTTCTCTTGCTGTCACAGCAAAGTAGCTCACTTTGGTCATCCAGTCAGGATCATACCTCAAGAAATGGGTTGCCATTTACGTGTTTGTTTGTTTTTTTTTTTCTCCAGTATTGTACTTTTTTTTTTTTTTCAACAGTTTTAAACACACAGAGAAAGAAAAGCCCACTTTAATAAAAAATTGAAGAAGCACTTTTTTTTTCAGGGTAAACTCCAGGTGTTGATTGGTTATTGATTTTCAGGGAGCGAGTGATTTCCTGAAATAACCCCTTGTTTGTCCTAGACCCTACAGAAGGAAGAAAAAGCTAATAAAAGCAATTCTATGGGGGGAGATGTTGATACGGATTATAACTGGTCTTCATCACCAGTTGATCGACTGGTTTGTTAGATTATTAATTGCCCTTGGCTTTGATCTGGGCCATTAACTAACAGACTTATCATTAGCTGTTGGAAAGTGACCAGCTCTTTCTCAGGATTATTGCACTGAGCAATCAGGGCTCTTAAATCCCAGAGGGGGTGAGGCAGGACTCTCCAGAACACCGCTTGCTTGGTTCGTTGGTGCTGGATGAGTGTCATACCAGGCTGTTCCTTTTGCAAGGGTCAACAGCTATCTGGGATGCTGGGGCATGTTGTTTTGTTCTTTCTTTGAATTTCCAAAGAGAGATACTGCCTCACGGTAAGGAAGGAAATTTTCTCTCTCCTTGTAAACAAATAATGGGTTAGTTTGAAATGTCTTTGCTTGATTGATATTTTAGAGCTTTCCTGGTTTCTACCAGTAGAAGATCTTTGCTTGGAAGTTTATTTTCATGTCTACAAAAGACGTAGGACTGAAAGCTGTGGAGATTGAAATACAGAGTGTAAGCAGCAAGAAACTGGACTCCATCCATCCTTCCTCAGTAGTGTCTCTCAGGCCAGATTTCAGATGGCAGAGGAGAAGTCTCTCAGTTTCACTGAAGAATATCAGCAGTAGGGTTGTTAGTGCTCATCTGCCCTGGAATTTCTGAGGTGTACACAGCAACCTGGTCAGAAAATGAGGAAGGGCCAAAAAATCCAACAGGGAGCCATGAAATGGAAATTTGCTTTTTTCATGACTGATCCAAACAGAAACAACTTTTTTTTTTTTTTTTTTTTTTTTCCTTATGCCTCCAAAAAGGATTCAAGCCAGTCCTCTGGAAATGAAATTCCCCATTTTTCATTCCAAGTTCCCCCATGCCAAATTCCCACCATGGCACTGTGCCAGGACACCAAGAGCTTGAGCTGTTCTATCTCAGATTTCCCAGGAAAGCGGATCTTGATGTAAATAGGTTCTCCCAGAAGAAAAACCCTGCATCTTTCCAGCACTGCTAAAACAACTCTCCTCCTTTTTGGTAAAGAAATTCACCAGGAGGCAAAACCAAACAGAATTCATGCAAGCGCCAACAAACAAAATTAAACAGAAGTGCCAGCACTGTTTTATTTTACAAACACTATTGATGGAAAATTCTGCTCCAGCTCAAGACCTGGGAATTCAATTCTACCATCACTCTGGACCCTTTGCTTGCCTCCCCTCCCTTCTTTCCTCCCCAGGAATTCAATCATGTCAACGTCCTACTGCTGGCAAGGGAGAAATGGAAAGGAAGAATAGATCATTTTTAGAGTCTGTGTCTCCCAGACAAATTGTGACCCTCAAGTCATGATATTATGAAATCCTTAATAACAATAGTAGCAACAACTAGAAAAGGAGGGAGGACTTATGTCTGCATGCAGCAGGTGCTGCAACACAATTCCTTTCTGCAGAGCATCATTTGTGCTAATGCATCTCAGAGAAGCTTCATATCTGATTATGGGCCGTGCAGAGAAATGCAAGAAAGCTCCCTGGAAGATAACTGCTTGGGGCTGCAATCTTTCAGAGTTCATCAGCTAGGCAATGAGTTGAGGCTGATCTACAGTTCAGCTGGGAGTCCTCTGAGGAAGGAAGAAAAGTGGGGATGACTTTTGGGCAGGTGATGTTCAGTTTTCTTCAAATTAATATTCAGTCAGATTTTCATAGCTACTGTCACTTTTCTTCATTTCCTTGTCTGTCTTGCTTGAATATTTCCAGCTGTAACAGAAAAACACATGGTCCAGACAGTTTTGATCACTAAAGACATACTGGACATTTGAAAAGAGTAAGGATAGGGTGAGAGATGGGCAAACTAGGTGATGAATGCTGTAGCCAGTAGCAGCATCCGTGCACTCTCAGAAGGAATTTTTCTCTGATTTCTTGCCTCAGTTCTGGAAAGAGAGTTGGAGCCCTTTAAACAAGGTAGTTAGATTATAGATCTGCACCGGATCACTTTAACATCACCAGGGATTTGGGGATGTCTCAATAGCACAAGGCTTGGCTCAGGAGAAAGTCCAATTCAGGAGTGTTAGACAGATCTGGCCTCAATCTGAACTCCTTGAAAAACACCTACTCCCTGCAGAGGGATGCCTCGAGGCCTTCAGAAGGATGCTCCTTAGTGTTAACCGTGTGCTGAGATTTTTTTGTCCCATTGATATTCTTAGTGACCCTACTCTCCATCTGTTCTTCAAGCCCTTCTCCAAATGGATTCACCTTATGATCTTTCACTCCCAGAGACTGCCTCCTGATTTTTTTTTTTTCTCCAACTTCCATCTGTACTCTTGCCAAATCTCCATCCTGCCACCAGCCAAGCTTTGATTTCCTCTTCCAAAGGTTGCTTTCAGCATGACCTGACAATATAAATGAACACCAGGGATCCACAACAAGGGTCACGTTTTACAGATCTTCCTTTACAAAAACATAATGTTAGGGGTCTTAACATGCAGGATTCCCCCTTCTTCAGGTACCATGTCTCTAAAATGTGTCTTTTTTCACCTCTTGGGATTGGTCAATAAGTATGAATTTTAACCTAGAGTTTTAAATATGACATTCCTTGTTACTCAAAGAATTCTCTAAAAATAGCATATGGTATACCTGTTTAACTGTATTTATCTGTATACAGACATAGGTTTGTGCAGCCATGAATCCCAGGAGTATTAAAGGATCCAGACTCTTCTTGGCTGATAATTTATTGAAGCAGCATCTTAGCATAATGTCATGCCTTGTACAGTTATTGGTTCTGGCAAGGTTTTCTTTGTAATAGCTTGATCTGCTTTCTATTGAACAAGAATGGAATTGACTGTAGGACAGCAGAGTATTTTCTAAGCACACCGTCTCACACTCTGAGTATCCCAGAGCACTCAATAAAGTAATGAGTTAGTCTGGCAACACGGTGACTGTGGAAGGAAACAACTGCCAGCTCTGATAGGCGTAAGTGTTACACATTTGGGAATTATCACCTTACTTTTATTTTTTGCACGTGCCAGTGTTAAGCATCTACCTGTGCCTTTTTTGTGATGAGGTGCCATGGGAACGTAGCCCTCTCTGACCAGGATTCCCACCAGAGATGGGCAGCAGGATCCTGCCTGTGCTGTTTTCTCTGCAGGGTGTATGTCGGCTTTTCTCCCTCCCCTCTTTCACTTGTGCTGCAATGCAGTGTCAGCGTTGGTTGCAAGCCCAAGCCCTAGCACAGACTCTGACTCTGCCACAGTCTCCTGGCTCTGGGGAGAAGCCTGAAAACACTTTGCCCCTCTCTCGTAGCTGCTGCAGTCTGCCTGCATGCTCTGGGTGAGAAGGCAGAGCCGGGGCTGCAGGGCAGGTTAAGGGCTCATCTGCTTTGCATGTCCATAGGGCTTCTGCTGGGCCAGGTGAGACGGAGCAAAAGTCAAATTGGCAATAGCAGTGTTGCACCAGGCTCCCTGTCAATGTACGCTGTCTGGTTTGTTGGAAAGGGAATAAAATAAAATAAAATCTTCTGTTTCTGGTGTTGCTCCTTGCAGCTGAGAGGAACACTGTGTTTTCCTGGAGGGTATGGCATCACCTACCCTGAACTTTTGCTTTGAGTCTCAGCCTGAAATTAGCTCAAGATTTTCAAAAAGAAATTCAGGTGGAGATGCCAGGCTTGAACACCTCTGCAGTGGCAGGCATTGGGCCATCATTCTGAGCTCATTGCTTACGCCACTGTGTTTGTCTCAGGTTTCCTCCAAATGTTGCGAAAATTCACAAACCATTCTTGGCTCTGGAGACAACACAGTAGCTCCAGACTGAGCACCTTGTCACGTCCAGTACACCATCTGCACAACTGTATGGTTTATGACACCAATTAACCAGAGCCTACACTGCATCTCTCAGGCACAGAATCCCACCAGGGGATCCTGAACTTGGGGACCAGGTTGGAGGTTTTGCAGAGTGCTGATCTAGGTTGAACCCTCTGTGGTCCCTCACCTTGAAACACTGCTGTTGCCTCAGAAAGATGGGAGGTCTGAAGGCTGGATGTGACTCTGAGAGCACAAAAACTCATTAACACCCATGCTGGGTGAGACTGATGGACTATGCAGCTAGTGCCCATAGCAGATGTCTATGAGAAGAGCAAAGCAAAGAGGAGTAAGCCTAAATTGTTCCCAACATTGACACACACTCCTTACTTCCAGAATTCACTGAATTAAGGATTTTGATTGTATTTTATGTTTTTCTCCTGATCTGGGATCTGCCCAAGCAAGCACATTCTGTAGCCATCGATAAAATCTTCACCTGTGAATCTGTTCATCCCTCTGGGAGCCCACCAGAATATTTGGCCGCAGATCAAGCCATGGCAATCAGTCGCAGTGTTTAACCACACTGCCCAGTCAGATCAGGCAACCTGTTTGCCAAGTAACTCTCTTATTATTTTGGGGGCATGTATTAAATATAAAATAAATAAATAAATAAATGTGAGACCTCCATGTCAGCTGGGACTGGATCATGCCCTCATATAAGTAATGAACAGGAAGGAGAAGTATTCATGAGAAATTGGACAAAGTGTTTTGACTGCTAACCGTTGGCCTACAAAGGAGATGAACTGGGAACAGAAATTCCATTATTTCATGTAAACATTAAGACAAAAATAGAAAAAAAAAAATCAAAGGTAAAGGAGTTCTGTTAAACTGCTTGTTGCCATAGCTACTGTATCATCCAGAGTATCCAGGAGGCACACAGGATTTCATTCTCTTCCCAACTTTTTCACTGATTTTATATATATATATTACTTTTATTTTTAACAAATAGGAATTCAGAGAGGAAATTTAGGAAGGGGAGACACTAATTGTTCTTCACAATGCATTAAGCACAAAAATGCTTTGAGACTGCTGCGAAGATAATTGTCTGCTGTCATCTGTGAGTTGTCCCAACCTTCTCTTGTTTCTGAGACAAATAACTTTACTATCTTTAGAGAGAGGAAGATCTCTACAGTGGAAGATCTTCCATTATCACTGACATCAGAAGGACCCAGGGGTTCTCATAGCAGTGCATCCTGAGGAAGGTGTGACCGATATGAATAACCCTCTTTTGCTTACTCTCTGGGTAGACGGCTGTCCTGAATCAAGTGGGATTTTGGGGAGAGAATGAAGAATTAGAACAATATTCATTTTCCACGCTAACAACTCATTGTATTTTCAAATACAGAGGAAGGAGAACTCCTAAAGAGTTTACAGAAAATGCTAAACTGAGGATGAGGACACGTCTTCTGGTGTTACATCTTTCTATTACAGTATCTATTGCATATTTTTTTGTGTGATAGTGATTTGAAGATGCCAGAGACATGAAGGGTTCAGGAGGGCTACTCAGCAATGTTGCTTTTTATAGTTAATTTTCCAACACTAAGCCAGGTTTAGGTTGAAATAAATTGATCAATGCCAAACCCTCTTCTCTTGGGAGGCTGTGCAATTTTACACAACAATATAATCTTTTAAAATTATGAGAACAGTGTCTCCCTAATCTCATTGTTATTGGCCAACCCAAATAATAGGAAAAAAGTGTAATTACAGTAGAATTATATTGGAATTAAAATGTAATTACACTGTGTTTTTTCTGCTCAATCAATAATTATTTCTGTTGATACAATAAGAACATTAACTGCATGAGTGAATGGTTTGTGTTAGCTCTCATGTCCCCTTGTCACCTGAATTGAATGTACGCCATGGCAATGAGATTTACAGTATTTATTCTCAGGGACACTATAAACCCTCCAGTCACTTATTTTGCAAGACACAAGGATACATGTGCTTACATGTGTGTGTGCATGCAAACATGCATAAAATACTACTACATGTAACATGTCCTATAATTACCAATTCTATTATTACATTATCATACAATTATATTGCAATAATAATATGTATTGTAATGGAGTATAATTATATTACATTTGTATTTGCGGTATTAAAGTGTGTCAGAGAACATACTTATCATAATTACACTGCAATTGCTCTTTAACAAGAGTGGAATTAAAGTCATCATATTATGAAATATGACAGTGTTATCTTTATACGTTATTTGTGTTAAAGTACAGCTTAGAGGGCCTTTAAATTGGTATCTGCTTAAGAAGATAGCAATCTTCCACGGGTAGTAGGGAAAAGACCTAGAGTGAGCAGTGGTAGAAGATTCTGGCTCAACAATATTTTTGGCTCGGGGTCTGGATCTCTATTTTGAAGTCCTGTTTCTGTCTTCCCATGAAATATTCTCACTGAGCAGTGCTGCTGCTGAATCTGTCCATGGAAACTTGCATCCATTATTTCTGAAATGCCACCCTGCTTCAGATGCCCATTTCTTTCTGTGGACAGCTCAAGGAGCCCAGAGTGGCTGGCTCAGATTTGCATCTCTGCCTTTTAGTCATCTAAGGATAGTTCAAGCTAATTCTTTATTTGTATCTTCCAGCTGGTCCTGCCTACATCTTAGACATGTGGTTAGAGCATTATATCACTTTTCAGCCAGACTGGGTTAAAAACCCACCTTTTCCCATATTTTGGGACAACTTATGCACTTTTTCTTAAACAGGCTTCTCAGAAAATGCACAGGTTTTAGAGGACTTTTTATACATTCTAGTTCAACCTACAGGTTATATTGGCACAATCTGCCTTATCTTCTCTTTCTGGCCCTGGAATCTTCCTGAATCCTCCCTGGGTCACTCCCCAGCCTGGTGAAACTGTCTTGTAGTTGAGGTGAGAGCACTGGGTAAGGTGGTAGGGATGCAAGTGTGAAGTCTTCTCCAGCACCCCAGCCACAGGGATGGTGATCTCAATGTCATGGCACGTTGCAGGTTCACCTTCTAGAGCATGTCCAAGTCCTCTGCCCTCTGTCAGATATGGCCATTAGACCTTCATATCAAGGGTGGCTGAACTGGAGATCCTGAAGTGCCAAGCAAGATTTCCTGTCCAAGGTCTGGTCACTGCTCAATGGAGACAATACTCTCGATCTTTGCAATTCTTCAGCTGCCTTAAAAAAAAACAGTGCCAAAGAGGCTGAGATTGAAGCAACCATTCCTGATCTCGTTAGCAAACATGTTTGCAGATGTGTGGGCTTCACTCGGGTCAAAGCGTAGAGGTGTCCTATCGAATTGACATTGTCAATGCAGTTTGTCCTCTGAATTAAAATCTCAGTTTCTTGAGGAAAGTATGCGCTCTTATGGCTCGATCTGCCAAAGGCAGAAACAAACAACCTGAACGAACATTTCCTTTCTGCAGTATTTATGATTCACCAAAACAATTGCTCTTGGCAATTTTGCAAAGCAGGAACTTTATTTCAGTAAAAATTAGTTGGACAAATATACTGCAATGTAGGCTTGGACAAGAATGTGTCTGAGTGTGTGGGCTTCTTACAGGATATTCAAGGAGCTCCAAGCAGAGGAGGATGAATCAGGATGAATGAGCGAGAGAAAAATCAAGAAGATGCATAAAGAAGATCTTTACAGCTGCATGAAAACAATATATAGGCATTGAAATCAAGAATAAAGAGATGGATTCCTGGCCCCACTGACGTCAGTGAGGCTTTATGGATTCAGTGAATAACTTTGGATTTATAATAAAAAATGGGTGGTGCTTATTTCCTAAGAAAATAGCTACCAACTGTACAAGTTGGTTCCCACACTGCTTGAGTTCAGTCTCTAAATCCAACTGATTACCAGAGACCTCCAGAGACATGATGGCCTGAAGTTATTAACTCTGCAGCTGCTGACCATCTTCATGCTATCTCCTTTCCTGTTTTCATGTCCTGCATCTATAGTTTTGCCAGCTATAAATCTTTAAGTATTTTTTATTTCTTCCTCTTCCTTTTTTAACCAGCTTTCTGAACTTTTTGGAGTTATCCAAAAAATCATCATCATTTGAAACACCTACAAAATGCTGCCAAGTGTACTGCAGGGGATCAGCAGTTCCTATGGACATGGAGAGATGGAGAAGATAATTAAATGAACCTTCTGACAGGGGTTGGCTAAGTTGGTAAAATGAGATTTCTATCTTGCGCTAAATATTCTGAGCAGTTCAGAAGAGGTGCAGGTCATGGTCAGGGTGATGCATCGCTGGACTCAACCTGTGAACACAAAGTAGAGATGTGAGATCCCTGTGACAGGTGGGAGAGTTGATATATGTAGGAATGTTTCAAGCACAACTGATTTTTTGACTTCTGAAATTTCCACTTTCCATTCATCTGTCTCCCCTAGCATTATGGTACATGCCCTTATCAGAGGGGTGGGACACTTTTCCAGTTTGCTTTTCTGCACTCTCATTTCATCAAGCTCCTTCCTGAGCCCATAAAATAAGGCATCGCTTCTGCCTGATAGTTGGTTTGGGGGTTCTTTGGTTTGTGGGATTATTATTTTTAAAATTATTATTATTGATCAATCAGAACTCATAAATCATAATCTGAAGAAGCGCTAATGTTGTTTTGCATGCTTTTGTGTCTCCTTACCTGTAGTGCTAACTGGAGACTGGAGGCATTTCCAATGAAGTGCACAGGGTCTGTATAACTGTATTTTCTTGCTGAAACTTTGTTCTGCTGTAAGATTTCCTGCTGACTTGTACGTTTATTACCTGGGTTACAAAATAAGCTTCGAGATTGCCAGAATGGCAAGGACTGAAGAAGAGCAATGTAGCAGTATTAGCTGTTTGCCACAGTCCATGTCCAGGATTTCTCTGCTTTCCCTGAAGCAGGTGAGATAGCAAGAAAACAAATAAGATTTTCACCCAGTGCCATTAGGAGTGAGTGGGTGGACCATTTTCACCAGGGTCCCTCTGACTAGCATGGACCCGAAACAGCACCGTTTCTGCTCAAAATAGCACGCCACAGGCAGAGACATTTTGTTTTTGTTAAAAGCAAACAGAGTTGCTAAGAAACGAATATTGCAGAGACGGAAATCCACAAAAGGTTTGACAGTTACCGAACGGTGCCTGCTAGATGGAGTGTCTTAGCAAATATGGCCAGACGGACAGCAGAGAGGAGCCAGCCAATTCCCTGGCCGTGCATGGTCCTTCCATGGGCAAGAAGCCCATCGGTCACTCCTTACCTCCTTGCCTCCATCATGCATGTTGCTGATGGGGTCTGACAGACCAGAGGTGTCAGAGGGTCAAGGCACACAAAGACCAGAGGATTTGCTAAGCTGGGAAGACTGAGTAGACAGAAGCTTTGAAGAACGTGTCCTCTAGCATTTCTGTCTGCCAAGGCTGAGAGCAGTGAAAAAGGTCTGTGAGTGCTTACAATTCCCTCTCACCTCTGCTCCTGAAAGCTTTGATTTTGGAAAACCTTCCTTAGTACCTTTTTCAGTAGACCTCCAAGGACAAGTCATGAAGCTGGGAGTGTGTCTCCACCAGTGATGACTTTCCCTTAGAGCCTAGTCATGGTGATTGACCCATGATGAGGGTCCATGACCCTTTTGTTACCAACGTCCCCAGGGGGTGGGAACTCCTCCCTATCTTTAGGTAACTGTGGAGCCTCTGGGGACAGTGGTGACCTGTGGCTATACAGGCTTCTATGCTTTCACCTCCAGTATGCCCCACATCAGGCAGGCAAATTTTAGCTACTGTAATTTCATATGTTAGGAGGAGAAATCTTACATAACTTTCTTATCAGATGATGACTGACACACGGAAAGTACCCAAAGATGCTGCATTTCAGTCTGTGTGTGACTATGTGCACGGAGATTCTCCCTGAAGGACACGTAGAGAGCAGGAAAAGACTGCTGAAGTCTGAGATGCTCAAGGGACAGCATGATGCTTGGTTTAAACCTTGAGAAACCAGAGATGAGCGCTACCTGGAATAACTCAGGAGCCATCTCCGCTCTCCGGTGCAGTGGTGTTATTGTTAGGTATGTTATTCAGGAGGGTGAGCTCAGAAAAAAAAAAAAGAAAAAAAAAGAAGAAAGAAATATTAAAATAGAAGATAAAAGCAAAGCAAACTAAGGCTGAGCCAATCTGATTAATAAAGGATGCCAGGAGTTGGTGTTAATTTGTGTCTGATTTAAAGTGCCTGGTGGGTGGAGAGAGAACAGCCCACAAGAAGCAGCTGGGCTCCTTTTCCATCCCCCAGCCCTGCTGTTGGTGCAGCATGGTGGGGGAAAGAGGAGCACACAATCAGGCAATTCATCCCCACACTGTCACACTTTCCAAAGGCAAAGGAGAAGAAGGGAAAGGAGGAGAGGGAGAGAGAAAAAAAGCCGCAATCCAGTTCTCATGAAAAGCTCCGGCAGCAAATGTGATGCTTCTGCTTGTCTAACCAGGGTCAACCCATCCCATCGACACTTACCGGCCCTGAGAGGTTGATGGGCAGCCGTGATGAAAAGGAGGAGCTGGACTGATGCTTTTCTTTGTCTGGTTGCTGGGGTCAGTCATGCTGAGTGGCAGAGTGCCCTAATCAGCCCTGGTGGGGCTGGCAGTGCTCACCACCTCCTCCTGAGGCCAAAGTTCCCGATTTGTTTGCAGAGCTGGGTGAGACGGAGACAAGCTGCCCCAGTGACTGCCACTTGCTGGAGGAGTGAGGGGCAAGGTGTTGATGAGATCTTTCATATTACAGCATCCATGGTCAATCTCTTGAGCACCTAATGAGGAGCTTCTCAGAGCAAGTGGGCTGAGGTGTAAATCTCCAGGTGTGACCTCATTCTGATTTACTGGCCCTTAAGAGCAACAGACAGAAATCCTGTCTTCATCAGAAGACAGCTCTGGCCTAAAGGGAACCATGGGAAGATGCAGGGACCCTGCCCAGACCAGAGGTGAAGGTGGGAGCATCAGCCAGCTGGCTGGCTCACCCTCAAGTCTGAGCCACCAAGAGTGGCACCTGGATTTGCTCCCTATGGAAAGGTCTCCACCAGATCTTCCAATGAAATACTGAAGGACAAGCCCTTTGCTATTCACATCCATTCACTCTTTCTGAGGCTATGACTATCCTCGCAAATAAACGAGGGATTAAATGCAGGCATGAGCATGGTCCCGTGATCATCCAGACCATTTAATTACTTGCATGCTCCCTGGTGCAGCTTTGGCCCGAGACAGTGCCAGGGCACAGTCTGGTAGATGGCTGAGCCAAGGGACTCTCTCCTGCAGGTCTGTGGGACGAGGCCAGCCCATTTTGCAGAAGAGGAGAGCTGAGGTGTGCAGCTCCAAGCTGTGCCATGCTTGGCCCCAGAGCCAGAGAACACTCCCTGAACTGTTTTGTTCAGCAGCTTAGACGTAGCCCGTGGAGGCAGACAGCAAAAGGGCAAATTAGCATTTAGTTGGCATGTGAATTTCTGTTCTTCAAGAACAAAAGAAGGGCCATCTGCTCATTGTGTCTCGCTCTCCACCAACCTGTGCTGGATTTCAGCCCATCACTGAATGGGGAGGCTGGATGGACCCTGCTGGGAGTGTCCTGGGAGATGGAGGATGCCCACCTTGCCCCATTGTGTTGGCCAACCTAACTTCTGGGCAAATAAAAGAAAAAATCAGTGATCCCCATCTCCTGGCACGTTCCTGGAAGGTCTGTTTTTCTCTCTTGTAACTCCTGGCTTAGCAAGGCTGATTTCTGGGCTGCACACGCGGGTTTGTCGTTGCGGGGTGCCGGGGAGCACCTGGCTCTTTGCGTGCGGGTGAGTTATGGTGAGGTTTCTCTAAGCAGGTGCTGGGCTGGAAGCAGGACGAGCAGTCTCAAAATCACTCAGGGGGAAATGGAAGCAGAATTGCCTGCGTGTGGCTTTGAGGCTGAGGTCCATTTAGCAGTGTATTGGATAGGAACCTAAATATAGTCCTGTCTGCCAATGTCCCCAGCCAGAAAGGAAAGCCCATACAAATGAAGAAGCATGTGAAAATCACAGGCTCTGCTGTCATCCCAGTAACGAGGCACCACCTGAGCCCTTCTCAGAATAAATGTAAGCCTTCCTCCTTCAATCTTTCATCTTCATCAAGGCTGCACGCAGACAGCTGACCAAGAGCAGCCCCAAACCAGTACATTCCCGATGCTGCACACATCACTCCACAGCATCCTCCACCATCTCTTGTGATTAAACAAAGCTCGGGGAAGTGCCTCCTGATAACCACCACGCTTGCCCCTCACTACTAAGCCATCCTCCCTCCCACCTCCCTTTGCTCAAGGGTTCCTGGAGAGAAAGACCAAAAATGGGAAAAGTGTACATCTGGCTCATTTATGTAAATCCCGAACGGCTTGTGGTGCGGCTGATAGATGAGATGCAAGGAATAAGCTGGCTCATTAGTGCCTCTGCCATGATTGCATCCCTTGGCCTGCCTGTGTGGCTTAAGGCTTCTTAGGATTTGTTGTAGGGGAGCCTGGAAGGCAGCCTCTGCCCTGAGGAGCCTGCAGTGGTAGGGGGGTCTCCAGGGAGCAGGGCAGGAGGGTGCCACCTACACCTCTCCCTTATAAATGCTGGAATGGTTATTTAGGGAAGGAGGAATGTCCCATGCAAGTCTGCGTGCACAAGAGAGGGCTCAAGGGTAAGTTCTTCCCCAGCTGCCCCTTCTCATCTCCTAGGAAGAATAGGAGAAACTTCTGGGACCGGCGGTTGCACCCAGACCATCATGTCTAACAGCGACTGATGGACTTGTCCTCCACAAATTCGCTAATCCGTTTTGGCACTCTTTTATACCTTCAGCCTACACAGCATCCTGTGGCGATGAGTTCCCCAATTGAATTATGAGCCGTGTGAAAAAGTACTTCCTTCTGTTTGTGCTCGGTCTTTGGGATCGGTAAGGATGGCTTTCTGCGTCACGAGGCTTAATTCACTGCTGCTCCCCATGTCCCTCGAGGACCCTGGAGAGAAGGTGATGTAGAAATGCACATATTTATCACTATTTTTTTTTTGGCTGCAAACTCCTGCTGCTGCAAGGTCATGGTTGGATCCAAAACTTCAGAGACTTGGGGCTTTATTAAAAGGGATCGTTTTTATTCCTGATTCTCTCCACCTTCAGGCCTTGGAAGGTCAACTTCCAAGCTCAACTTGGAAGAAAGGCTCCATGTTCACAGGCTCTGGCTCAGATCTTTCTACATTCTCCATGTCTTTGGGACATTCCTGTTCTCCCATCCTGGTGTCACCAGAGGACTCCAGCCCCTGATTTCAGACAGTGTAGGAGAAACTGGAATCACTCGCATAGCAAGTCCAATCCTGCAATTCAAATTCTTATGTGCTGCTGACTCTGAGGAGACTCTTTACTGACTCTAAAGTTAGGCAAGGAAAGGATACATTGCTGGTTTGCTCACAGGACCTGATTTTAGGTGTTTTTTTTTTCTGAGACATATAAGAAAATTGCAAATCTGAGCAGTACCATGTTAAGCTCTTTCTGCATGCAATTTAAATAGACATCCTCACCGAGCATTGGAAACTGAATACCTAAAATTATCAGCTGAATTCCTGGTGTCAGAAGAGGAAAACATTCTCAATCCAGATTTAATTGCTGAGATTACAGCATTTAAAAACTGAGCATTATGCACCTTCAGGGTTGCTGTACAAAACTGGGGAGGCACCAAGACTTGCACTGTTGCAGAGCAGCCTGAAGCATATCTCAGGACACTTCCTAGCCCGGCTTTGACCCCAGCCAAAAATCACCACCCCTGTGGGCACAGCTTAGGGGACATTAAGCACTGCAACAAGGCTGCTCTGCTATGGGGACGGGAGGTTTAACTACATGGACACGAACATCATCATGAGCTCCCAGACCCCCCTGAGCAGCCCCAAGCCCCGGGGGCTCCCATTTAGCTCCCCAGCTAATGGCAAGGCTTTTATCCTCCCACTGGCTTTCCAATCAATCATAGCCCAGTCCCAGCAGGAATGAGTGCAGAGAGAAGTGGTCCAGCCCCTGCCTGCTTTCTGCCTCTCAAGAGGATGACCTTGCCCTCAGAGGCCCTGTTGTGTAACCTTCACACCAAAGAATGGGGTGGGAACAGAGGAAAAAAATGCCTTGAAGGGCTGGTTGTGGAGCATTTATGGGCAGAAGGAAGGCAAGAGGGTCAGCAGGAGGTTTACAGGGCTTGCTGGGGAGAATCCAGGGTGGTTTTGGTAAAATGTGGGACCCTTGATGGCAATGAGCAGGAGATGGGGATGCAAGGGGTGAAGGTGGTGCTGGCATGGAGGAGATAGGAACTGCAAATCTTACGGGTGTCAGAAGAGCTGTGTATTCCCCCGGGGGTGAGGAGATGCCCAGAAGCAGTGTGACAGCCATCACCATAAACCCACTGTGGGATGTACCTTACCAGTATTAAGTTAATACTGGTAATTAATTTAATACCCCTGGGGTTTAATTCTGCTCTGCTAATGGGAAACTGAGGCAGAGAAGGGGGCAATGCTAGATGAAAAGTTATCATGACCCTCATTGGGTGCCTTCTGCCAAGAACCCCATAGACTCCTTGGCCTCGTTATTCATTGGTATTTAACCCACCTCCATGCCACGGAGCCCTTGAGAAATTCCCAGCCCTGGTGTGTTCCCAGCAGGCTGTGCCGACAGCACTGCCCTCCGTGAGGGGACAACCGAGGACAAGCAGCTGCAGCTCCGGACGAGGTGACGTTAAAAAACACCGAGCACACGCATGGCAGATGCGTGCTGAGGCTGCGTGGGGCCCAGCAGAAGGTGCTGCAGAGCCCTGGGCTCCGTTCCCTTGGGCAGCCACATCTGGGAGCAGATGGAGCACATCTGGCCCTCCTTGTCTGCCAGGCTTTCCTCCGCGGAAAGGTTTCAGGGTCCTGTATTTTAGGGTCTTGTTTTGTTGCTCAGGTGCTCCCTGAACCGTCTCACCGACGAAATAAATAAATAAACAGAAAATTCAGAGCCAGGAACTGAGCTTGACCCCCTGCACCCCTGCCTGACAGCTTTAGCCATAGGCCAATCTTCAATTTACGTACTCTGGAGAGAAGGCTTAAGTCTTTAAGGTTATTAACCTGATACCAGGATGAATTCCTAGAGTGTTGGGAATGAATCGCCATCTTCAGCATCTTGCTGGAGCTTTTCAGATCGATGAAGAAAAACAGAGGAGGCTTTTTACGTCCAATTTTTCAGGTGGGGAAACTGAGGCACAGATACACTGAGGTGCTTAAATAGGGGCAAGCACCCATCCGGCAGCCAGGATTAAAATCTGGCCTCTGGCTCTCCCCAGCTGTGTCTCTCCATCTGGCCGATGTTGAAGGATGTCAGACATCTGATTGCACAGCCAAGGCTCAGGAGCTTTGGAGTTTCCTGAAAGTAGTTAAAAGCCTCTTGGAACACCCCAGCATTTCCCCAGCATGATCCATTTCTACATTTTATCTCTCAGTCCCCTCCCCAGCTCCCCTTTTCACTGAAAATTGAAATGGGACGGGGATTTTGTCCCCACAAGCTAATCCCCATCACGGCATCAAATATTCCCCATCCTATTCATGCTGTTCTCACAGGCTGCCCCAATCTACCGGAGTCCACCCCCAAAGCGTGTACCTTTCCAGGATGGAGCTGAGAGATATTTGGGATGAAGGATGCTAGTGTGTATGAGTATCATTTATTAACACGGCAGGCAGGTGAGCATCAGGCTTTCTGGGCTCTCAAGAGACTGAGATGGATGGAGGCAGTGAGCAGGATTTTTGTCTCTGTAGCAGCAGAATAAACCTGCCAGGTCATGAGGGGTCCATGAAAAAATGTGAAAGAGCAGGAAGGGAATGGGGATGGACCCTTGGCTATCTGACCCTCGTCTGCTTCCTAAAGGGGTTTTGGCCAAGTCCAGCTCTCAGGATTTGGTCCAGAGGTAGATCTGACCCAGGGAGCTCGAGCAGTTCCACGAGGGAGATGTGCTGGCTTGGAATCCTCTCTAGGACGTTACCCACACCTGAAATCCCTCTGGAGGTTGGATGTGCACTGAAGTCAGGACAAGACCTAAAGGATTTCCCAGTCCTGCAATACCCAGCAGTCTATCCTCTTGCCCCTTTGGGTCCTGGTTTCCCCCCAGGTTCTCTCAGAAGATAAAGGCAAATCTTTGTAGATAACTCTTACTGGGAAGGGTCAGAGTGAGTGAAATCCTTGTGAAAGGCAGAAGAGAGGGAAAAGAAATTATTTTAAAAATTATTAAACAAAAACCTGATTTTAAGCACTGAATTTGTTGAAGTTGTGCTGCTCCAGGACTGGTCCAAGCTCCATCCCTCCCTAGGTGCCAGGTCTGAGCCCTTCCTGACTTCCCCATGCACTGTTGGGTGACAGATGCCAGGATATTTCTCCAGGCACCTCCATCGCTCTTCTCTCCCTCACTTCTGTAGCAAGAAGAAAATTTCCAAGTGCTTGCAGCATATATGTATATATATATATATATTTCTGCTAGCAGTTCTTCGTGAATAAGGACAGGGCATATTCATTTCCCCTGTTTTCTCGCAGTGACAAGGGACTGAGCTTTTTCAGGGCCAGGTGGCTCTCCGCCTCCGGCAAAAGGGATATTTTGTTTGATATCGGGGGATTTCCCGCAGGGAAATGGGAAGCTCCAGGAAAGGAAGATTAGCTTGATGAGAGTGGTTTTCACCCTGCTGGGGTGTCAGCCGCGTGCCAAGGTCAGGAGGAGGAAAAGCAGAGGGAGGTAAATCCTGGACGATAGCACAGCTGAGCCCACGGGCAGGAGAGAAGGGTTTTGAGGTTTGGCAGATCAGTGTTTGGAGAGGTCCTATGGCCAGCAGCGGGGAAGGATGCACTTTCTGCAGTCATCGTTTTGCTATTTTTTTTTCCCCTTTTGATTTTTTTTTTTTTTTTTATATATATATATAAAGTGTGTGTGTGTGTGCGTGTCTAACAGTGCCCTCCATTGGCCAGACTGCTGCTGTGCTGAGAGCCCCCTGCCACCAGCAGAGGAGAGGAGAGCAGTGGATGCCCAGGTGGGGAGGCTGCCCTTGCTGCGGGGAAGGATGCTGGGCAGCACACGCATCCTGCAAAACCCCTGGGGCAGGGGTAAAGTGTGTCTGGGGCACACGGATGTGTGCCAAAAGCAAGCAGAGGTGATAGTGGTGGAAATCTCCAGCCTCAGGCCCAAATTATCTTGATTCACCATTACCATGGGATGTGAGGGTGCAGCACCAAACAGCTTGACAAGGCTTGCAGGTTCCAAAATTCACACGGAGCAGTGCAAACTAGGTGGTTAAGCCCCTTAAGCAGTCCAGTTCCTATATGCAATGTGTGATTCAGTCCCTGCCTAGGTTTGTTTAAGCCGCAAAGATCGATCTGGTTCTGTTTCTAACCCTGCCTGGCCCCGTGGGTGCCGGGGTGGGATGGAAAAACTCAGCAAGAAAAAGTAAAAAAAAGACTGATGAGGCTTTGGGCAGTGATGTGAGGATGCATGGGCCATGCTGGTGGTTCAAATCTGTATTTATAACCTTTTATCTGACCACCTCGGACACATGTGCAAGGAAATCAGGATGGGGAAGTCTTTTGGACCAAACTTATCAGCCTCTTTCTGCAGTTGCTTGGGATGAAAACTTGTCTTTCATTGGGTACACGCATAAAGAGGGCAACATTTTTGCCCTTTGGATGCTCCCTCAAACAAGGGGTGGCCCGAAGTAATTCACAGTCACCTGCTGTCCTCAAAATTTCCTCCAGCAGAGGCTTCTTTGCCAGTCCCATCTCGTGCTGGAAGGTGGAGCATAGCAGAGATAGCTGGGCTACTTAAGCACCATCTGTGGCAACTACCACGGGAGTAAGGGCAAATTAACCCGTCTGCCATGGGTACAGGGTTTTCCACAGAGGGACAACCTGTCTTTTCATTCAATTAATACCAACTCCCCAGCCGCAGGCTGCAACCTCTTGTGTGCATCCCCCTTGGGGGACTGAAGCGTGGAGGATCGATCTCTTTGCCGGAATGCAGCACTAAACAACTGCCCATCGCTTCTTCCCCATGTCTATTGGGCCAAAGGTGCAAGTGGGGAAGGGGAATTACCTGTTCACGTCTGCTTTAAGGAAAGATTCCTACTTCAGTAAGAATCAGCTGAAGGAGAAAAAAATATGTTTGTGCTCCTTATGGTGAAACCCTCCAGATGGGACCGCATTCAGGGGAAATCAATTCTGAGACCTAACAACCGTAACGCAGCGTCCCATTAATGGGCCTGTTTAGTTAAAGTTTGTTGGCTTTTACGGTGTGTTTTTCCCCCAAAAGGGGCAAGGGGAGGATGCATTTTGTGCTTTGTGCAGCTTCGTTCAGTAACAGGGGTGTGGCTGGTGTGAGAAAAGTCAGGTTTGTGGAGAGCAGGAGGTTTGGGCTGGATCTCAGGAGCTGAAACCACCACCAGGGGCCGGATCCTGATGCTCTCCATCAGCTCTCGGCCCTGTCTCCTCCACATCTCGTTGCCATGGAGGCGCTGCTGGCTCCTGCAGCTTCCTTCATGGGCTGGACCAGAGGTTAGGGTGATCCTGGCTGGCTCGTGGTGGGAAGGTCGGATAGACTTGGGCTTTTACCAAGGCTCTGCCCACTTCTGAACAGCATGAGCTGCCCAGGCACTACCTTACAACGAGGGAGAGATGAACCAAAGGGTCTGAGACTCTGCTCCCTTTCACAGACTCAGCTAAGCTTACCGAAGCTGATATTTAAAACATTCACAGTCACTTGCAGGCAACCCCTCCTGCTAATCAGGATGACCTCTCCAGAAATTTATAGGATTTTTGCCTGATGCCTGTGGTTTTCCTCGCAACCGAGCGGTGCTTTGCATCCGCTCAGCGGGCTGCTGTTCCTGAAATCCAGCCCCCGAGGCTGGCACGGGGAGGGTTGCACTGCGGAGTTTTGCAGGCTGCAAAGCGCCGTCGGGAGTGGGGATCCGACTTCTAAAAAATTTAAGTGCAAATGCATTTGGACTCCGTGCTGATTAGTGTCAGGTCTAACAGACACGCAGGAATCTGCTGGCAGAGGCTGCAGTGATTTGAAGCTCGGCTGAAACCCAGTTTGCAAACAGCAGATCTGACTTCCCAGTTCCCTAACCCTTTCCTCCCCAGGAAAAAATAATAAAATAAAATTAAAAAATATTTTTTTTAAAAAAAAAAGCTTTTGCAGAAGAGGGGCAATGCAGAGGCAAAACTTTGATATAGAGAGAGGAAAGGAAGCAAGAGGCGAAAGTGGAGCTGCATTTGGCTGTTGGCTAGGAGCCTGTCTCCTCCCAAACGCACAGGATGGTCTATGGGCTTCACCTCTTGTTCAAGTGTCTCCTGGGAGGCAGGATTGGGTTTAGCTGCATAACTCGTAGATTTGCTGGGAATTTGTCTGGCTGCTGTGGAAGCTGCTTCTGTTTGCAGTTCAGGAAGGGAGAGCCTGAGAGTGGGGTGGGAGAGGGCAGGTTTGGGGGCGGGTATTGTGGCATTGATGGGGGTGTGAAGAGGATCAGAGCCACAGGCTGTGATGGGAGGAGATGTTTGTCTCCCTACCCTTTTGCAGTCAGTGTCCCTCTCCGTAGCCTGGGCATTCACCCTAATTCGTTCCTGGCAGTGCCATCTTGGCCCCTGATCAATACGATGCACACCCCAGGTGATCGGAGTTAATTTTGGGTTGCAGCCCAGTGTTAGCAGCTGAGAAGATGGGATGCTTGCACACAGGCCTCCAACGCAGAGGACCTGAGCACTTGTTTTATTTATTTTTTTTTTTTTTATTTTTTTTTTTATACCATGGAAGCTCCTGATACCATCCTGATACTCAGCAGCAAGGTTTGGTAGGGGAAATCTCCCTCCCTGAGGTTAGAGCTGCCCTTTCAAAACAGGGCAGCAGTCCTGGTTTGGAGGAAATGCGTGCTGCAGGGCCAGGGAAGTCCTCACCAAAGGGAAACTTCTGATTTCCTCTACATGGTGTGAGCCCAAGGGGCAGGAAAGGAAAGGGCTGAGAAGGTGAGGAGTGAAAGGAGTCCCTGGCTGCGACATCCCAGGGACGGGGACACCTCCAAGCCTAGCATGTGGAGGGTGATGTGGGGCTGCAAACCCCACCAGAGAGATGTGCTGGGACTGGGAATGCTGCATGGATTCTTGATCTTGCAAAGGGTTAATGGAAAAAAACAAAGAACAAATCCCAAATCTCTTCTCTTTCTCTCCCCTCCTCCTTTCCTCCCTTCCCTTTTTTTCCAGGTGTTGTTTATGGCCACAGGAGGGAGCTCAAATCCAGACATGGGAGGATTGGCTTGATTTCGGATCCAGAGCCTCTTAAACTCTCACTTTTCCTCTCAGCTGGTCCCTGTTATGTCCAGGATCTGGCACCTGCTTGACATTTACTTTGAGTTCCAGAGGACCAGAGACCTAGGATGAGGAGCATTGGATCTGCCCTGAACCTGCTTTTGGTATCGCCACTCTACTTTGTGTGGACCGTGGTCGCTCTGGACCTGGCACAAACTCCCTGCACCACTTTGGTCCAGGGGAAATTCTTTGGGTATTTCTCCTCCTTCGCCGTCTTCCCGTTGAACTCCTCTCTCTGCTCTTGGATTATCCAGAACCCCGACCCTCGGAGGTACACCTTGTACATGAAGATCCTCAAACCCACCGGCGTATGTGACCACCAGCACATCCGCACCTACCAGTTTGACTCCTTCCTGGAGTCCACCCGCACCTACCTGGGCATGGAGAGCTTCGACGACGTGCTGAAGCTCTGTGATGGCTCCACCCGCTACGCCTTCCTCCAGTCCAACAAGCAGTTCCTCCAGATGAAGCAGACTGCGCCGCCAGGGGTGGAGAACGGACCCGTGCGGTGGAAGCCCACGAAGGCTCAGGAAAGGGATTTCTCGGTGGAATACCTCGTGGTGGGCAACAGGAACCCTAGCAAAGCCGCGTGCCAGATGCTCTGCAAGTGGCTGGATGCGTGCCTGGCCATCAGCAGCAGCTCCCACCCGTGTGGCATTATGCAGACCCCCTGCTCTTGCTCGGGAGGTGAGGTCCTGGATCAAGCCAGCGAGATCCTGGGGCTCGCAAAGAAGAAGGAAGATTGTTATAAGGATGGGATTTACTTGGAGAACTGCATGAGCAGCCCGAAGGACAGCAGTGGAGTGGAGTTCCTGGGTGAGTGGGGTGCCGCCAGGGGGGTTTGGGAGGGAGGGATGGTTGGGTTCTCCCCTCCCGGGTCTCACGTTTTCCCACCATGTGTGTATCCGAGTCTGCAGATGCCTGCTATGAAAAACTTCCTCGCTAATTGCTAGGCAGATCTGGCAACCCCTGGTGGCTCTTCATGAGTGGCTTCCCCTAAGTGTGCCCCAGATTGTTTCACTCCTTCCTCGGGCTCTTTCCTCACTTGTTTTACTTCTGCAGCTTCATTGCAGCTGAGGGTAAGTTGTACCTGAGGGCAAGCAGTTCCCCAAAGCAATTAGAAACATCCTAGAAGAGGCAGGAGGCAAGCTACCTCTCATGGTAGGCTGCACTCAGCAGCCCTATCAACCCTGTAAATTCATGGGGAAAACTCATTTCCCAAGGCTGGTTTGAGCAAAAGGCAGCAGAAGGCATGCTGATTTTGTTCTCAGGATCTCAGCTTCATTTTCCTTCTGGAGGCTTTCAAAAAGAGAGCTCACTAACCTGCTTATGTAGGGCTACGTGGTGACTTTGTTTGGGTTCGTTCCTTGGTTATCTGGTCCGTGTTTTGTTTTCCTTGGGATGTTGGGTGTGATGTGGGCTGTGCCTGCCAAGAGACCATGAAAGGGATGGGAAAGGAAGATGAGAAGGGGTTGAGAATAAGGACGGAAAACGAGAAAGGGTTGAGAATAAGGAAGAAAGATGAGAAAGAGTTGAGAATAAGGAAGGAGGATGAGAAAGGGTTTAGAAAGGGTTGATGAAGGAAGACAAGAAAGGGTTGAGAATAGGAGAAAGGGTTGAGAATAAGGATGAGATGCTCCTGAGGTCCGATCTTGGTGCGTTTCTGCTGCACAGTACTGGGGAGAGCAACTCTCCTTGCATCCATCTCCGCCGGTGGCACAGCGCCGTGCAAAGCAGGAGGGAACTGGAGGGTCAGAAAGCAGAGCCGCTATTTCAGGGGCTGTGTCAGATCCGCTCCCGTCCCACCTGCCAGCAGGCAGCTTATGTAAAGCGGGGGCGTGATGCTAAATGGGAATTTGGGCAGCAAGGAGGGCAGACTCCCATTTGGGCTGGCCATGGTGGCTCCTGCCCAGCTTTTGCAGCCACCCTCCCAGGCAGTGGGGGTAATTTCTGCACATTTCTGCAGGTGGAGGGAGGCTAAATGTGCCTTCAGTAGGCAGGAGATTATCAGGCAGTGTGATTTTCTTGCAGAGATTAGGATTTGATCAGGTATCAGTGCTTCCATCGGTGTATTTGGGGGGAGGTTTTGTTTCTCGCCGCCCCATGAATTGATACGTGGAGGCAAAAAACCGAGCCGTAAATCCTACAGATTAGTTCCTCACTGTGCCCCTCACTGTGGCTGTGAGCACACAGGGCTGGTCGCTCCCCAGATCCCAGATTTTTATTTTTATTTTTTTTGCACTGCCCTTTCCCTCCTGTGCGAGCAGCTTGCGAGGAGCACCGCGCTGCCCGCCTCCTCGGAGCGATGCGAGCCTCCTTCAGTCAGGTGCCACGCTCTGCCTTGGCTGATTGGAAGATTTATGCATTCAGCCCGAGCAGCGTGACCTTTTTCATCGCAACCAAAGGTGAAATTTGAAAAAAGATTTTCAGCAAATCCTGGAGCGTTCAGGCTTAATATTGGCTTTTGTAAAGATCTCTCCTAGTCCAGCTTGAGTGCTCGAATGTTCCCAGAAAATAAATATGAAAGAGGCTCAAAGGTGGCTGAATCTAAATCCTTTTGGGGTGTCAAATATTTGTAGAGAGCGTAGATTACTTTATTATTATTATTTTGCTGGCGGCTCACATCTGCTCCATGCTGAAGACAAAGAATTAGCATCTTTACTGGTGGGATGCCATCTACATGGAAACGAAGCTTGCAGGGCGCCCGGCCTCTCCATGTGCTGCTCTGTCTGTCGCTGTGTCTGTTTTGATTTTTGCAAAGGCTTGATCAGGAAGATGGAGGCGAGATCCAATTTGGACAGCGAGCCAGCTATCCCTTAACAGAGTTCTGTGGGTGGAATATTTTGATAGGGATTCTGATTTCTGAGCACTGCTGCTGGTTAATGCTGTTATTGTTGTGCTGATTGTATGATTGTATTTGTAACATTCTTCTTTTTAACGACTTTTTTTTTTTTTTTTTTTTTTTTCCTGCTGCTTCCTGAGTCATTTGTTGCGTCAAGACAGAGCCTGTCTTGACACTTTGGTCTTTGAACAAGGGTGTATGTGTGTGCTGTACTAGTCTGGTCTGATGACTTTCAAGGCGTGTAAGGAACTGCCAGATACCCAGACACCACGAAATGTGGAGCCTATTTTATCCCAATGTGCCTCCTCTATACCTGGGATATTTTCCATTCCTGAAGGATGGAGAACACACCCATCTGGCCATGTGCTGGACTAGATGCTCTCCTCTCCCTGCTCCCTGGAGATGCTCAAGAGCAGTCCAAGAACAGATCTGAACTTCGACTTTGGTGGCCTAAGAGCAATGGTGGACAATTAGAAGTGGTCTTCACAAAGTGGCTCTGCCAAAACTGCCTTTGTATCCCCTCCTTGTCCACAGCATCAATGCCTGGGGGAAGAAAAGATTTTGCTTCCAAATTTGCTTCCTGGGTTTGGCGAGCCAACTCCTTTGCACCCTGCGTCCCACGCAGACGTTGCAGAGGTTACGGCAGGCGGTGGTGGGAGCGAGAAGAATCTGTCAGGGTACAGAGGCGGCAGGAGATATTTTGGGGTCTTGCTGCACACGGAGTTTGTCCTGGTGATCAACAAGACAGGCTCGGAGGTGGATCGGCAGCTGCAGCCCACTCCCCACATCTCCTCTCCTTGCTGAGCTACCTTGAGCTGCTGCACCAGAAAGGCTTTGAAGAGGGATTTATATATATATATATATTTCTAGAATACAACTAAACAGAAGAAATATTTTTGGGCAGCATCAGATCTCCTTTGTCTGATTAAAGCAGGGTGGGAAGAAGGCAGAGATTGGTTGTAGGTCCTAAAGTTTAGAGGTGAATTCCCCTTTGGGAAAGAAAACCAAAATTCCCAGGATAGGCTCCCCCATAGGTTTGGGGGGCTGCAGATGGGAAAGCTTCCTGAAATAGGAGGCCCTGGGGCTTGAAGGTCTGGAAATCCTGGTGGCCCTCCCAGATGTGAGCTGGTTTCACTGTAACAAGAGCTGGAGCTTTAAATGGGACGTTGATGTGACACCATAATGAGAGAAGGTTAAATGTGTGCTTAAGTGCTGTGCTGAGTTAGGTACTTAATGAACGTCTAATTAGTCCTGTCTCATTGTAATCTGTTCCTGGAAGACCACTGCTTCGCTGTCACGTTGTGGTAGCCCAGAGAGGCAACTGTGAAACAAACACTGGTCCTCCTCCTCTTCAGACCCCCAATCTTGGGGGGATTCATGATGCAGACTGCAAAACAGAGCTAATCGTGTGCCCCTGAAATACATTGTGTGCTCCCTGGTAGAGGAGACGGCTTCAGGGCTGGAGGGATTTTTGTGACGAACAAGTCTGATCAGCCTCATCAAGGGAATTTCACCAACTCATTCCAGTGAACAGCTTGAAACTGAATAGAAATGAGACCTGTTTCACTCTCAAAATAAAGAAATAAATAAGTAAATAAATAAATAAGTAAGTAAATAAATAATTAAATAAATAGATCGGGACATAGCTAGTTAGAAGTGCTTGGGATTTTCCTGTCTTTAGACTTTTCCATTGTTTTTCTGTCCCCATTGCTCTCAACACATGCAGTCCCTCCTTCCTCCTGAATGCTCAATCACTTCATTGCTGTACTTTTGTGATGTTTCGCTTCCCAGCCCCTAGATCCTTTCCTTTGCCTGCTAGATTAAGAAATCATCTAGTGTCCGTCCTCTACAGTGGAGAGGCATTTATAGACCCATGAACGAGTTTCTTCTTAACCTCTGCTGCGTTAAGCGGGCTGAGGTTCATAAATCTCTCACTGCAGGACACATCCTCCGAGCCGCCGGTCATTGTTGGGAGCTTTGCTTCGTGCCTGGCTGGCTCTGCTGGCCAAGCATAGCATCTCCTCGGCAGGGCTGAGATTCTGCTTGGAGTGACTGCAGAAGGAGGTCCCTGGTGCAGAAAAAGGGCCAGATATATAGGGTCAAAGCAGCTGCAGGGTTCACGTTGGTTGGCACAGCCCTCCTGCCCTTGAACCTCTCTTGGGGCAGGGATAACTCAATAAATCATTTCCCGTGTCTGTGGTCGGATGTAGTGAGCAGGAAAGCTCAGGGACTGATAAAGAGCTGTGAGTAATTGCCCAGGGGTGGGATCTGAAGCCCCTCCGCTGACCTCTGCCTCCACTACAAGCTCCATCCCTCCCAGCAATAGTCCCTCAGGCCCAAAGAACATCTGGGCTTGTGGAGAAAACACATTTGGATTTGGATTTGCTTCATTTGGGGGTTTACAAACCAAGTGGCCATGGGAGTCGAGCTCAGTTTCAGTGCCTCTCATTCCTCCTGGCATAGACTCACGTGTGCTCAGGAAGATGTGCAGCTTTCCAGCTCCTCACTGCTCCGTCTGTGTTTGTCCCAGCTGTCTGCGTTTGCCCCGGTCTGTACATCTTTGAGAGCAGAGCAATGCTGCAGTGAGAGCTCCCCAGCACAACCTCAGGCAAAGAAGGGCTGCTTTCTGCTCTCTATATGAAATTTTCCTACCCTGTGTAAAGCATTAGGTAGGTCACCTGTCATCTTCTCATTTTAAGTCCAGACCTTAGTAGCAGTGAGCAAGATCTGACAGTACTTTGTAGCTCGTGGAGGAGGTTAAACAGAGCCTGGCATCCTACAAACATGAGACCTTCCTCCTCTAATCTCCTGCAGGGAAACCCTGCTGTCCCCATACGAGCATTTCCTGATGGGACTGTCCATCGTGTGTGTGCTTATTGGGGTGTTTCGTGGACAGAACAAGCGTGGGCAGCTCCTCGTGGGTGTTAGAAAGGGCAGTCCTGACTTGGTTTGAAAACTTGGACCTATGTAATCTGCACAGTCCCTGCTTGCCCCACTTCTTCCCTTTGGAATTGTTAAAAACCTTGCAATTAGGCAGGGACGTAAGCCTACGTGGCATCTGGGGTCTTTCCAGCAGCAGAGCAGAGATTTCCTGCGTCCGCAGTGTTGTTTCAGCACTAAATCCGCTCGTGCATGCGTCTGTATGGAGATGTCCTATTTAGGAGATTGGGGGAGAAAAATGAGAAAAATAAAGCGATCAGTTCCATTGTGAGCCCAGCAGCTTGTGGACATGATCACAATGCAGAAACATCCACAATTACCATCAGAATGTGCTATTGTTGTAGCAGGGAGACTAAAGGTGGAATTTACATCCAGTTGCTGAGGGAGTTTTACAGGCAACAACTCCCATTATTGCTACGAGGGGACTTTTATGGGTAATTTAATGAGTAGCAGCCCTGGTGAAGGGCTCAGCCTCTCAGTTATGCACTTTTTTCCTTATTTTTTTTTTTTTTTACATTCATTATTCTTTATCATCCTCTCATATTCAGGACACATAGCAGCTGCCCCCCAAACGTTCTGTATGGGAATATGGGGTGAAATTTAATGCAGGGAAACACAGGCACCAGATTCAAAATCATCACATCTGCAGTGGAGCTTTACAGCTGTAACCGCTGAATGTGAGAACAAGGACGTTAATGGCTCAGAAGGGAAGGTGCACAGAGCAGTTCCTGGCCCTTTTCACCACCCACCCTTAACCTCTGATGCATTTAAATAATCAGAGCAGGATGAAAAATGGGGAACATTATCTTTCCAAGGGAACTGGATCCACAGAGCTTTTCAAGAGCCTCATTCCCTACTGAGGGTGCCTGATCTCCGTCGGCTTCACTGGCACTGAGCTGTCTGACCTGGAGGATCCCAGATCATTTGGTTGATGGGGCTCTTGGGTTTCTCCCAGGCTTCATTGAGAGTTTTCCCATTTTCAGTGTTGTTTTTCTGCATCTAGACAGATTTTGGATTTAGCAGAGACTGCGCATAGCCCAGCTGCTGTAAAGGTCTAGCAGGCAACGGGTCCAGGAGGGGAGATGAGCTTGATCTTTCCTAACAGGTTGTAAACAGAAGCACATCAAGGTTGAGACCTTATCCAGAAGTGCCCTCAGCAAAATCATGCAGCATCGATGGGTGCTGGTTCTGGCTGCTATGAGGCTGTGCTGAAGCAAGCTTGGGCCAAAAAAAAAAAGCCAGAAATCTGGTTTTGGATTCTCAGCGGGTACCATTTATTGTGGCTTTGTGTCAGGGTAACCTGGGTGGGATTCAGCAGCTGTGCATCCCCAGAGTGGCTCTGCCAGTGTCACCTCCAGTCTCCTTGGACCTGGTGCAGCCAGCCATCTGACACTGATGTCCCACACTTCAGCCTGCCATCAGGGTGAAAAAAACGAGCTAGGAAAGGACGTCCTTTAGCACAGCATCAGAATTGCAGATCTGTTGAGTTTAAATATATTCCTTTTTTGTTCCCTGGCTCTGGTTTTGATGGAGCAATAATTGCCACTCAGCTCATTAAGCTGAACGCTCTCCGTGGGCCTCGAGTGATCCGTGCCGTCAAATGAAGGGTTACCAGCTTGGGATATTCCCAGTGCTTGGAAGCAAAAAGGAAGGAAAATGACTTGGATGGATGAAAGCTGCGCCTTCAGATTCCTGAACAAACTGGGATGCCCTGGCAGGGTGGCTGCGTTGTCCCACGGAAGTCCCACTGTGATTCTTCGGCACGGAGAAAAGCCTGGTGCTGATTCCCAAAGCCAAAATGCTCTAACAGCTTGGGTGTGGGGATGTGATATGGCACACAAGGAGTGCGGTAGGGTCTTAAAGCACGGGGATGGGATGGCCACCAGATGGAAGGCTGGCTGAACCCTCTCTGCCTGACAGCAGGACAAAAAGGACTGGCGAGAGTCCTTGGGTTTGTTTCCTTGCCTGGCTGAGGAGGGGGATGCCCTGGCCTGGATTATTGTTGCTTGGTTTGTTTTGATGGATGGACGATGGCATTTCCCCCCCTCATTAGCTTTGGAGACAGAGGGGTTGGCTGGTTTTGTGTTGAAGATGCCCAGACGAGGAAGCTTCTGCACTGAAAGCAGGAAAACCAGCCAACGGCATGGGTGCATCCTCCATTTGATTTCACTGGTCCTAAATCTAGATGCTACAGGACAGAGATGTGGGTTAAAGCAAAAAAGCCAGCCACGTGAAGAGCACCACGTGGCAATTTCGGTGCACTCAATTTATTTATGCATTGTGGATGAAATTTAGGACCAGCTTTGGTGTCCCTTTCCCACAATACGAGTCTGGCTGAATCAGCCATTTTCAACCAAGTTGGCATCGTGACCAAGGTCACAGAGTCCCATTTCAGCCAGTTTTGTGGCAAGAACTGGAGGTGTGGAGGAAAGGCACTACTATGGTACATGTGCCATGGGAAAGGCTAGTGCAAGTTCAGCTTGTCCATCCAGGACTTCCATGATGGCCCAACCTAGAGCCCAGGTGGAAAGGAGGCAGCTCTGTTACTGGGCACAGAACTTCTTGTCTGTCTACCTATCTATCTATCTATCTACATATATCATGTGTCTATCTAAAGGAAAAATAGTCCTGGTGCAGGGAGATGCCAGGAGAATAACAGCCCAGTGCTCAGGACCAGTTCCTGCCCATGAGGTCGGTGACCATTTTGGTTTTGGTGCCTGTTAGCCTGGGATTAGGATTAAGGTCCCCAAATAGAGTGGGTTAATGATCTCTGCAGAGCTGGACCGAGGGGACATCTGCGCCAGATTCCCCATTGTGGATGCATGCTTGGCAAGCCGTGACTGGCCTCACCCAGCAGGAAAGCATTAATGCAGAGGGGCCAGTCCTGCTGCTGCAGATGTATTGCTGGCATTTGGCTTCTGCAGTGCATGCACAGAGTCTGTCAAAGGAACATCAATAAAAGTGGCTGAAGATGTTTTATTTCTGCCCGTAAACACTTTCTCTTTCCCTGCCTCCTCCTTCATTTAGTTTGTTGATTTGTTTGTTTCTTCATTAGTTTAATTTCCCATTTTAGCTTCCTGCAATGCTGCCCATGGAGGCATTTTGCTGAACATTCAGCAAAGCAGGTTTCAAGGTGCTCTGCTGGGCTGGGAGAGGCTCCAGCTTGGGAGAAACCCTACGAGGCTGTGCTCTGTGCATAGCCATGTAAATGCCCAAAGTGAATTTTGGCTCGTCAGATCTAGCATCAGCACAGACCTACCAGGGGTGATTCAACCTGGAGAGCAGGTGGTTGTGATGGCTCCATCACCACCCGCGAGTGCAACATCTAAACCCAGCTGACCACCTTCCCCAGCAGAGATGAGTTGGTCAGCCTTGTCGACTTCCTCAAACTCTCCTCCTTAACGTTGACTTGTTAAAATTGGGGTGCCAGATTCATTGATTGGCCTGAAATTTGGCTAGCCACCAGGCATGAGGTTCAGCCAAGATCAACAAATGGTGTTGTGGCTTGAGATTATTAATGAGAATAACAGGAAGGCAGACAGAGCAGCAGAGGAGCTGCTCAGAAAAATGTCTTTCTTGCTGGGGAAGGTATTCACTGAAGAAGAAATGACGCAGGGACCGGGACAGTCCCCAGGTAACCATAGAGAGATATTTAAAGAGATTGCATTTCATGCTTCTGTGCTTCTGGGCCATGGAGGAGCTTGAAGACCCCTTCGGGGAGCTCAGCTGCTCGCCCCTGCAGACCACCGCAGCTGAGGAACCGTCAAGGAGAACAAAAGACCCCCTGGGAGAGCCGCGATGGATGCCACCAGCTGTCAGGGCAGAGATGGCTTTTCTCGCTCAGCAGCTCTTGCGTGCCACGTGCTGCTCTGCTCGGTCCCACCTCTGTCCCCAGGCAGCTCAGCAGCACTGTGATTTGAGCTTGTCACCACTGGAGCTGCTGACAAGATTGGTGGGAGCTTTTCTCTGACATTATTTGATGCCTTTTACTTGCTGTGATGGAGGAAGAGGCTAATTGTAAAGCTTTGGCAGGTCTTTCAGCACAGCAACCTCCAGTCTTCTGCATGATGTCCCAGATGTCCTAGAAGGGAGGGCAAGGTGGCATGCTGTCCCTTCTACTCTTAAAATGATGGCTTTTTGAATAGTGGGAAGGATGAAAACTGATTTCCTACCACTTTCTTTCCCTACTGGGACAAGTCCAGCTCCTCCCATTACATCCAAACCCTTATGGGTTCCATCAGTGCCTCCAGGTCTCTCCTACCACCAGCATCTTTCTGAGTCCCTTTATTACTCACTGGACAGGAGATAACATCTCTGGAGCATAGCTGGACTGGCTGATGGGCCAAATAAGCCAGACAACTGATGTGCTAGCTGCTTTTTTACTGAGTTGGATCATACGATGGGATGTTTGATGGGAAAGTGCTGAGTAGCCGTGGGAAGGGAACATCCCTGTGAGTACAAGCCCAATATATGCAGCTTTCCCTGTAGCAACAGGACAGCTCTGCAGCCTCTTTCCTGCTGTGCAATGCCAGATGCACCTGGAGCGGAGGTCACAGCCCTGGGGAAGGGTCTAGGTCACAAGGCAAGAGTGGGTCACGGTCGCTGGAGCAGGACTGAATTGGTAAGGGTGAGCAGGAAGCCTTGGGAGAAATGTCCTTCGTAGTGCTGGAGGCTTGAAAGGCTTCTGGAGGGATTTTTGCCTTGCCCCTTTTCTCTCTGGTTCAGAGATGCACAACCAGGAGCAAACACATGGATACCCAAGTATGTGTGAACACGGAATAATGCCTGCAAATGGGGTGTAACTCCACGCAGGGCAGGCAGATACACACGTGGGCATGAACGTCCCTCGGTGCACGTGCGTGACCATTAGCTGAGCAGACAGACACACGTGCTCTGGAGTGGACACACAGCCATGTAAACGCACGTGAAAATGTACAACTGTACCCATCCCTGCACAGTCACACACCTCTGCACACCTATGAACGTGTCCAAAAGTCAAAAGCTCCATGGTTGCCACATAGCTGGATGCATGGAGGGACACAGGACATGCTGCCTCCAGTTCTGGAGTGGCTGCGTGTCTATCGGGACCCTCAGCATGTAACCTCGCTGCTGGAACAAGGCGCTGACTCATGCTTCATCCTCTCCATGCGGTGGGGAGGAGGAGCTGTGGGAAGGGCAATCTGGGACTTGCGTCTCGCCTCATGGTTTGCTGAAAGCCCCCCGTGGGCTCATCGACTCACTTTCCAGATCAGCATCACGGTGCCTTTTGGAAGAAGGGGCTTTGTTGATACTTGTGGGATCCTTCCCGGGAAATGTATAATTTGTGTTAAGCCCCCCAAAGCAAGCTAATGATTTCCCCATGATGGCTTGGTAGCCTGTGACTGAGGACAACGCGCATGGCTTAGTGCTCAGAGGGGACAAGCAGGTCCTGCTCTGGGGTTGTTGGACATTCAGAGAAATCTGTGTGGGAGAAACCCGGTGGCCGTGCTCCTTCTTTGCAGGAGAAAATCATCAGACACGAGGGTTTTCTTTGAGACTGCCAGTTTCTTGAGCTGTCCCCATGGCCACTCTGCTGGTGGGACATGTTTCCCTCTGCTGTCCCACAGGAAAGCTCTGCAAAGGGCTCCTGATCCACTCAAAGCCCAGTTCCTGCTGAAGTGGGGGGCTGAACTGGGGCCCTCCTCAGTGACCACCAGCTCTACCTTAGAGCTCTTCCTCTGCTGGCACAAAACCATTTGGGTGTCTCCAGTTGTGCATTGGTTTACACATGCAGACACATAACTCTGTCATACACCCCACGCCTTCTCTTCCTTTTCACTTTTGGGGCATGTTTCTCATTACACAAAGACCCTTGGATATGTTCTTGAGGAGCAAATTTACTCCAAGGGAGACATTGGATGCTGAGCCTCTTCTCACCTCCAATCAGTTCTTGGTGTCACAACAGCCCTGAAGCAGCAGACAGTTGTGCCTCTTCTATTTCCAGGACCATGGTTTTGAGAAAATCCCAACTTCACAAAAAAAAAAAAAAAAAAAAAAAAAACAGTTTCACCTGCTTCACATCTTAATTAACACTCATTAACACTCTACCCATTCTCCTTTGCCTCCACTCCATCCCTCCATCCCTTTCTCTGCCCTGCCCCTCTTGCTGCAAACGAACATCTCATGTCAGCTGGGGAAAACGCACTCATTCAGCAGTTCAATAATTGAATACTCCTCTGGCAAAATGAACTATCACATGCCTTTCTTGTGCTTTACCATGTTTTTTTCCCCCCTTTCTTTTCCCCTCTTTTTTGCTTCTTCCCTCTGGTGAGATAAGGCTGCCATTCTTGAAAGCCATTTTAAATATTCATGTTTTAATTAACAGACTTTATTGCATGAACTGTATGTAAGATAATAAAAAGACTGCCCGAGGCACAACACATTTTTGTTGTTTGTTCTTGAAAGGGAACTAGGAAGTAAAAAGCCTAATACCTTTCCTCAACAAATGTTTGAAAGATACACAGAAACGACAGCCAGGGGTCATTTATCCCGTGCTCCCTCCGTAACTCACGTGCCCCTGAACATCACTTTGCAATACGTTTTTATAAATGTGGAGCACGGGGTCAATCTACAGGGGCTTTTTGGGGGTGATTATTTCCTCTGGACACGTATCAGGCTCTGCAACGGGCAGCGGTTTGCATTTAGAAGACGAACAGGTAGGGGCAGAGCTGTTGGAAACGTCAGGGCTGTGAACATTTGGGGCTGAAAGCAATTTTTGCTGAACCTGGAAAAGCTTTGCTGTCAGTCTGGATTATTATATTTATATATATGTATATTTCTTTTCCAAAATAAAATAGAGGGAAGGTTTTGACCAACTTCTCTCCCTAATATTTCTGGGTTTAAAAACCCAAATATGGACTCTATGTTGCTGCACTGGATTTTGCTTTTATTTAAGACAAACAGTTTGACGGAATGTATGAATTCTTGAAATATCTGGTATTGTCAGCCATGTATTTTTGCCAGGAAAAAAAAATAATAATAATAATAATCTTAGATGAAACTTCTCTCTGTGTGAGTGTTTTCTGATGGTGCAACATGCTGAAATTAATTTTATATTCTGAGTGTGTCATCTGTGCTGCGTGACACGGACCTCTGCACCCAGCTTAGCTGTGGTCTTGTGCTGGGAGGGGTGCCAAGGATGCTGGACCAGGAGTCCTGTGCTCTTTTTGTGCATCTGTTTATAACCTTGAAGAAATCAAGGCATTTGCATACCTTGTTCATTTAGCCTTTGTTTTTGCCCTCCTATTCTTTGCTTTTGCTTTGCTATATTTCAGGAAAAGGATCATCTCTTACGGGTTGATACCCGTGCATTGAGGCTGCTTGGCAGCTAGACAGAGAGGGGCTGTCCAGCGTTAAATGAGGCACGGGGGTGGTGCAGAGAAAACATCTTTAATCACCTCCTGTAGGTTTACAGCGTTTTAATGATAAACTATATTGTGCCCTGAGAGTGTCAATCTATCACATAGATCACTCCGTTTGTTTTCTGCCTCGTATTGAGTTGTGTGGTGGTTTTTTTTCATCCTAAGTCAAGAAAGGGCCAGAACTGAGCAGTAGCTGCCAAGGTGCAAAGATGGGGTCACTCTGCTGGGTTTGGGGAAACGTCTCTGGATTTACACCAGGATGAACAAGCACACAGGCAGGCCAGACTTTATGAGGATCATCTGGCGGAGAAGTCTTTAGTCTGTCTTCTGAAGGTGCTGTCCCCTCTTTGTTGCTCCATTTGTGGGGGCTGAAGTGCCGGACTGCTCTCACTCTATGTTGCCCAGTCCTGGCTGGAGCATCTGCTGCTTCTATTTGGTGTGAGCTGTGGGTGAGAAAGTCAACGTCACCATCCAACAAAGGATCCATTTCTCATGTGTCAGCAAAGCTGGAGGTGGGTCAACGAAGTCTATGGAACATCGTGGCGTTGATGATGTTGGGTTTCTTATAGCAGCTGGGAAGACCAGTTAGAAGGATGCAAATGATGTGGAAATTCTTGCTCCTTTCTTGCAGCACTTTAGTAAGAGCAGCAGGAGAGGTAGAAAACCCCAGATCTGGGCAGATCATGGAAAGACAGGAACTGATTTACCACGACACACGTTTCAGGATGTGCCATTGCACCACAAGTGTCAAAACTCAGTTTGAGCATAACTTTCATTCATTAGTCTGGGACTCCCGACTTCAGCACAGGGTTTGTTCTTTTTAACCCATGGGTCCTGGCTCTCAGATCTGTTTTCAGCAGAGATTCTCAGTCCTTGCTGACCTCTGTGCCGTGGTGGCTAACTCCAGCCGTCTGTGGAGCCAGGGGAGATGTTCACATCTGAGCAAGTCGCCCTGAGCTCCCTTCTTGGTCAACAAAAAGCTGCAGGTGCGCGGTGGGGCAGATAATGCTTTTCCTCACCCCAAAATAGGCATCAGAATAAACCAGCCAGGGTCTTCAACAAAGGGAGAGCTGATTTGGAGGGAGAGGATTGGATCCAGGGGGATGAGGTGGCTCAGCTCAGCTCGAGTGCAACTGTGCCACTGGCTATAGCTGAAGTGCTAGTTTCTGTGTTAAAATGAGGTGCCAAGGTTAATCCTGACATAAGTCTATCCCTTGGGCTCCTCCCTGACTTTTTGAGCATCATCTTCTCTGTACTTGAGCCTCTGCCCTTCCTCTGGATCTGTGGGGTAGCCCAAAGCATGGTGCAAGCAGCTGGCTGTCAGAAAGGGGACAGTTTTACCATGCCTTCTGGCCACAGCCTGCCTTAAAGTCTGCGTCAGCTGCCCTCAGCACCCCACCTCTTGGCTCTGCCCCACGTCTGAGTCACCCAGCGATCCCTTTTGTTTGCATTTAGTGTAGATCTTGCTAATTGGCTCTTTCATTCCTCTAATTAAATGTAAATGAAGAGTGGATCATTAAACGGGGATGCGGGAGCCCTCGGAACAAAGCAGGTTTCAGCTGGAGGAGGAAGGATAAGGAACAGGTTTTCCTCTGCCACCCTTGCTCTATGTCTCTCCCTTTTTGGGTTTTGATCCCAAAGGAACTTCGCTGCTCTTTTGTGCAAGGGATTCCCTGGTGACAACAAGATGGACTAAGGCCAGAAAAAGCAACCAGATGCCTTCCCTTTGCTCTGCAAGCTTGTGTGTGAGCTGATCCTTCTGCCCGAACCCTGCAGATCACCCCGTTGGCTTGCAAAATCTCTGCGGAGGCTGCAAGCAACTTGGCCAGAAGCCTCCTTGGAAGCTCCCAGCCCCGTGTCACATCAATTTGGCATGGTGGTGGCTCCCAGGGTGTCCTGCTGCCTGATTTTTGCTCGGGATAGAGGGCAGTTAAGCGCTGCCTTGCTGCTAATGCCATGTGCTTGGCGCTGCGGTGACGCGGCCGCACAGTGCGGCCGGATCTGTGGGCGAGGGAACAGATGGCATATGCTGTGCTGCAAGCGAAGCTCTCCCATCACTTGGGGTAGAAAGTGATGTTTTCGTTCCTGCAGGCCTTAAATCTGTCCCTGGTGTGCTGCTTTTGGCCAGCTCAGGGCATTTCAAGGGGCGTTTTTAGGCGTTTTTCTCCTATGCGTTGATCAGCGCTGTGCAGCAGGGGATGGGTGACATGGGGGTGCTGTCTTCTTGGTGACCTGACGGTGTCTGGGGCTTGGAGGCTGTTTAGAGATGGACCACTGTTTTTTTTTTTTGTTTGTTTGTTTGTTTTTATCATTTTGAAGGATCTAGAGAATGTAAGCAGCTCCCCAACGCATGGACACGCAGGGAGAGGACAGACGATGCGTATGACATCGCTGCAAAGGCAGAGCAGGGTGGTCTGCAGCTGGTGCAAGGAAACAAGGAACAAAAAAGGGGTTGGGGTGCTGGGTCAGTGGGTGAGAGCTGGGTTTGTTTGTCTTTGGGGTCCCCCTGCAAAGCCTGGAGACAGCAGGGAGGGACCAAACCTCTACCATGACCAGCTTGGGACAATGTGGAATCCAAGTGCAAGGATAGAAATGCTTCTTTTCTTTCCAGAGTCTCACATGGTTCACACAGGGGTATTTCATTCCCTTTTGATCCTTGCTCCAGTTCCTAAAAACTCATAAATTCTTATAAACTTGAAAATAGTGATCTAGAATTCCCTGCCTTTTTAGTTTTCTGTTGCCTTTGAAAATCCCCTCCAAACTCCCCAAGAAATGGCACACTTCGAATTCTTGTCCTCTTGCTCCCCTCAAAATGGATCCAGTGGGAATATCCCACACAGAACATTTGCTTCTAACTTTTCCTTCTTTCTCACACACACACAAAAAAAACATTTGGTAACAAAACCCAAATGTTTCCAAAGGAAATTTGTCTTTGTGTCAGAAAACCATTTAATTAGTTTAATCACTAGTGTTTTAGGGATATTTCCATAAATGTCCTGATGAAACATCTTTCCCCCGCTCTTTGATGAAGTCTTAGCCTTTATGGTCATTAGATGGCATTCCCCCCCCCCTTTTTTTTTCTTT
>CM021698.1:153200642-153258861 GCA_011074415.1 Stictonetta naevosa
GGTAATGACTGTTGGAGCGTAGCTTTCCCCACGCTGCTGTGCAGTCAGCAATTGGTGTGCAACTGGCACATCAGAACCAGCTGCATTTTGGAGCTGGGCAAAATAAGCTTTATGGGCCTCCTTTCAGCACAGCTGTGTTGTGTGGCTGCTCTGAGAGCCATAGATAGATCCAGTTTAGGGAAAAAAATAATAATAATAATAATAATAAATCTTTTTTGTTACTTATGAAACTCTTATTCACATCTTGGTATCTCCCCGATGTCTTTAATCCTCAGCTAATATATATTGTGCCAGGGTAGCTGGAGAACTGGGAAATAGTTTACAATTCTTACCTGAAAAGCACAGATCTAGTCCCATGTCCCATGGGTGTTTGGGATTATTAAAAAAAAAAAAGGGTCCAAAATCTGCTCATCTGTCATGTTCACTGTGCTGGATCATTGTTACACTACCAGCACTCTGAGGGTTCACATCTCCCTTTGAAACCTCTTCAAAACAGAAATTCAGATTTAAAGGGATGTTGGCTTCTCCTGGCCTGTTATTAGCTATGTGCTCCCATGACAGCCCTGTCCCTGCCCTGCTTTCCGCTTGTGCCCATCAGTATAAAGAGGAGGAAGGGGGAACAGCCACATCCTGGGCAACCTTGGGTACCCACCATGGGGTCCCCGCATCTCGAGTGCTTCTTCTTCCACAGCCTCCTTCATGCTGAGTGTTTCTTAAAGGTGACACAGGAGAAGCATATTTTCTCTTCCATTAAATCATTGCTGGAGACTGCCGCTGCTCAAGCATATTAGCTGCCGAACTTAAAAAGGAGCGAAGGAATTATTTGCAAAATACACAGTGGAAAGGAATTAAAAGTGACATTTCAGCTAGAGAGCCTTCCCCAGGAGAAAAGGATATACAGAGCTGAAAGATGTTTTCCCTCTTCCCTGGCTGCCGGAGGAAAGGACTTCCCGTGAGTTATTGTTTTTTAATCCACTTCTGCAGACGCTTGCTAAACAATCCCTCTTGCTAGTTAACAAGGTCCCTCGGCGCTCATCTTTCAAGGTCATAATTTGATCGTCAGGTGGGGTTTGGGAAGAAATACCCCTCCTGCCAGCGGCTCTGTCTGTTGGAGGGAGCTTTTCCACTGTTGTAGCAGCAAGGGAAGGCACGGGACCATGCTGGTTCTGTTCTTCCCTGTGCTTCACAGCGAGTGATTGCTAAAAAGGACTTAGGAACAGCAAGAGCTGAAGTGCTCCAGTTAAGGGTCCTTTTATCCTCAACAAGCTATGTGTTTGGAGATCTTCTGACCTTCATTGCAACACAGCTTTCCCTTTTTCCTGCACCTCTCAATTCCAACCAAGTTTGGGGAAATGCCTGGGCAGGGTGACGGTCCCCTGGGACATGGAGGGAGAGAGAAAAAAGCAGGCTATGATGCTGGAAGCAGGTTCCCTAACGTTTCTTCCTACCTCTAAAACATTAACACTGATTTTTGGAGAATTATTGTCTCTATGCCTTGATTTTCTAGTGTTTCTCAGCTGAAAGAGCTTTGGTAAGGGTGCAGGCACCGCGATCATCATTTCCAAAACAGGTTTGCAGCACTAAGGGGTATACAAGGGGACCATTTCTCATCTCCAGGGTCCTGGATGGATTCTCTAAGTGATGCAGAGGAGGCTGAGAATCTTATTTTCATGTACGGTCCGCAGGGGCAGGGGCAGGATGGGGCAGGGGGCACATGGACAGCAGGGGCACAGCTCTTCAGCTCCTGCCGTGGGGCTTGAACCATGGGACCTGACCTCTGACATTTTGCAGGCCCCTGGAGCAGGCAAACCAAAGGATTTCTAACTTTATTAAGTTGCATTGAAGTTGGAAAGGGTGGATGTGGTGCTTAGGGACATGGTTTAGTGTGAAATATTGATGGTAGGTGGATGGTTGGACCAGATAATCTTAGAGGTCTTTTCCAACCTTAGTGATCCTTTGATTCTATGATTTCCCAGAGGACATGAATAACCAATTGGTGCCAAGGAGTGGATGACTTTCCTCATCCCTCAGAGATTGATTTCATTTTAAACAGTGCTTTTGGAGGCTGCAGCCTGCCTGGGATGCTTCGTATGGGCCAGGGCAAATGCTTCATTGCTCCTGAGCTCGGGGCCCGGGGTGTCCTTGATCCCTGAGTGATTGCATCGATTTCCTCCCGTGGATGCCACAAAAGGCTCCCCCTTGCAGGTCGGTGTCTCCTTGGTAACTGAACCACATCAGATAAAGCCAGAGCAGCCTGCAAAGCCCAAGCAATGAGACGGGGGAAGCCGGGGGTCCTGCTGGCTGAGGGGCATCACACAGACACACAGATGGCCTCTGCTATTCTCTGGTTTGTCCCAGCTCCTGGCTGGTGCTACAGCTCTTCTATGATGGGGTTTCCAGCACATCCAGCCCCTTCCTCAGCCTCTCCACTCAAGGAAAGCTCTGGTACCCCCACGTAATTCCTCTGCCCCAGCTGGTCCTTGCGACCCTCACAAGTGGGAAATGCTCTGGCTCCAATTGCTTTGAGCTCTTCCTGCTCCTACACAAAGCCTTACTGTTAGGAGCCCAGAATAATCAGTCAGAGTCCCAAATTATCAGTCAGAGTCCAAAATTATCCATCATAGTCCAAAATTATCAGTTATGATCCAAAATGAATCTCAGGGTAAGTGTTTGCTGCTGGCCCCATGGCTGTGGGTGAGGGCACTTCTGTGGGGATATCGGTGGGGTGTTTGGGTTGTTTCTCTCTTCCTGTCTGGCCCAGTTTTGGTGCCCTTTCAGCATCATTGAGCTATTTACCTTTCCAAGAATTTCTGAAAAGGCTGCCTAATTTTGGCTTTAAATCAGAACTGGTATTTGAACAGAGACAAATGGTACAAAAGGGTAAACAGTGGGTATCCCTGGACAAAATTAATCACCCTGCTCCAGGCATTTTTCCCTTTCCCACTCGCCCTGTGTCTCCTTTCCTTCTCACCCAGCTCCTCAGCCTAAATCTCCTCTTTCCCTTCCTAAACAAGAAGGCTTCAGCCCAACAGCCACCTTACTGTCACTTTCACATAGACATTTAACATCTGGAACATCTGTCCTGAAACAGGGGAGCAAAATGCAGGCTGGGAAGGGGAAATCTGAGCAAAATACTTTGTTTTGCTTCGAGTCCAGCCTGTTTAAACATATCTACTTCTGTTTAAATAGTACAATTTATATATTTTTCTTGTCCTTGCAAAGGTAGGATAGAAGCATGGCTTCAATGAGTAGAGGAAAACGCTGGCAGAGGTGGGTAGGAATGCAAGGAACCAAAGTCCCAACCCCTTCTGATGCAGTTCCTTTAAAAAAGCACCAGTTGTACTTTTGGAAGGATATCATTAGACTGAGTATTTTCCCCCCAGTCCCTGGCAAAAAGTCAACATTTGCATTTAAATAGTGCTTTTGCTACGAAACAGAGGCATGTTGCAGAATAGATGCTCACAGATAAAGATTCCTTTAAGAGAGTTGAGGGGGGAGCAAACCTCACTGAAAGCTCAGCCCGTCCCCTTGTGCTGTCAGCAGAGGAGAGGTTATTTATGCATTCGAGAGTGTGCCCACTGAGATATAATCTAGTGCTCTCAGGAGTCTCTGCTTGCTAGAGGTGGAATTATTAGAATTAAAAATTACAAGCGTAAAACAAGGCCGGTCTAAAATGAAATATTACCCAGTGAGTCTAAATAATTCATGGGCAAAATAACCCCCTGGGTCCCCCATCGATCCATCTTACTCTACAGATGCGAAGAGGAGCAATCTGTTGAGGGGGCGTTCAAAAAGCCTCCAGGGTGATTTCAAGGGGTCAGGGGTGGTTTCCGAGCGATTGTGGTTTATGTGGGCCATGAGGGGCTCCGTGGGGAAGGATGAGTAATGGCATGAAACGGGCTTTCCTCTGACGATGAAACCTTCCTCAATGCTGATCAGGGGAGAAGAGAATACAATTTAGATAAAATAATTTTAAAAAATAAAAACAAGTCATGCTTTATGTCTGTGCTCCTAAGTAGAGCGCACCAGTAATTTAACTTCTAGGTGCACAGACCTCCGAAGGACCCAGCAAGAACATTTTTGGAAAATATTTACCTTTCAAGTCCATTCCCAAATGCAAAGGCAGGCTTTTTTTTGGAAAGGTTTGCGCTAGTTCTGCTGTGTGAGGCTGGCAATGCCTGAGGTTAGAGCCCCTCCTTCCTCCATGGATGGGATGGGACGTGCAAAGCCCATAGGGGCAGTGGCTGGGGCCACAACTGAGAAATCGTGATGGTATTTGCACAGTCAGAGCTTGCTGCTGGAGGGGAAAGCTTCTGTGTAATGCTATCACCTCTCTTCTGCTTCAAATCCACGCCTGAGAGATGACTGTATCGAAAGACTGGATTAAGGCAGTTTAGATTAAAGTAACAGAGAAAATGTATCGTCCGTCACATTTAGTTGCGTTTTCCAGATACACCCATGCCTGTATACAGATATTTATGCACCAGAACATCTTTGGAGGCTGTAGAGAATTGTTTAAGATTGTGGAAAGCTAAAAGAGCCAGTGCTGATGCTGTGCATCTCCGCCTTAGGGGACTTGCTCACAGGCACCAGTTGCCCACTGGCAACGTGAGCCCCTCTGCCCCAGCAGACCCAGCACGTGCTGCCGTGGTCTCCACGGTGGCTGCAGGAAGGGATGCAATTAAAACAGCCTTTGTAAAAGCTTTGCTTTGCAGTCTGTCTCCAGGCCAGCTAGAATTCATGTAGACAGCTTCGTGTCCCACTCAGATAATATATCTTGGTTTTCAGCAGGGCTTTGTGACTTGTAGGCTCGCCCAGCATGCCAAGGCGATGTATCACAAAGCTGTGGAAGCTCTCATCACAGGACGCTGCCAGCACCGAAGTGTCTGTGGGTCCAGAAACTGATCTAGCAAATTTACAGATCAAAAAATGTCTGTGGGTAGTGGTTAAAAATAAAGTCACTGCCTCTGAGCAGAGGCTACTGCTTACACCAGAGTATGCATTGGGCTTACCCATCAATGCACTGTTGGCATAAGGACATTCATTTACCTACAGATTTCTGTGGCAGAAAACTTAATCCTATCTGACTTCTGTTACTGCTCTTCAGCTCTTCCAGTATATTCCTGGTAGAGTTTTAGGTTATGCCAGATTTTAAGTGCTAGATCAGAGTGTTTTGTTCTGGGAGGAGTTTGCTTCGGGTTTTAATGGTGTGTGCAGCTGGGTACAGATGCAGGAGAAATTGTAACAAAAGCAGGGCTGGTTGGGGCACAGAAATGAATTTTGGACTGCTTTCTAGAAGAAAAAAGAAAAAGAACACACTCCCATGCTGACTCACTTGTGGCAGGAAAATTTACAATATCTGTGTCCTTATTAGCCATTGCCCTGTGTGCCTCCTATTTCATGCACGCCTCTCCAAAAGTGTAGTCAGCTTAGGCACATCTAGCCACAGGAGGGATTTTTCTGTCCCCAAAGACCTGGCGGCTAGTCCTACCCGGGTGTACCAGCTACTGGGCTTTCCCTGGTGCTGCCTCTGCGTCCAGTGATAAAGAGAGGAGCAGTTTGTACCTACAGGTGTAATTTGTCTGGTACTGCTGCGATATTGCTATAATATGACCCTCCTCTTCCTTTGCAACCTTTGCCAAATCCAGCAATCCAGATGCCCATCGGGGACAAAATGTAGAATACGTTCCCTTGACTTATCTGGCTCTGCAAAGCTGATAAAATGCTCTGAAAATAGTTTCTTGGAAGTCAGAGCTTAATTCTTAAAGGCAAGGAAAGGTTAGAAACTTTAGGAGGAAGAAAAAAAGCCATGGGAAATACTGTTTGGATGCCTAAGGATGCTCAAAGAAAATGAAAAGAAAAAATCACCAGGAGGAAGAGACTGCAGGAAAATGAGAAAGAAAATAAGGCAGTGTTTGAAAGGAGGGGACACAGCTCCGGCTACTGGGGTTATTTATTCTCATAGGAGACATAAAAGAGCCAAACAAGGAAAATGCCATGCAGAGATCACACATTGTTTTTTAAGGACAGGCCCCTAGACATGATCCCCACTGGCTGAGCTGTAACCCGGCTCCCAATCAATCTCTCCTCTCTGAAATGTCACTAACCTGCACTTAAGTGCAATAAGACTTCCCAAACTAATTGAAATTCTGAGCCAGAGTCAGGAGACATTTGCTTCAAGTAGTGTTTTAATTGTCTGCTCCCTAGGCTGGTAACAGAATATTTTGCTCCTTGCATTATTCAAGGAGACACGAGAGCTCAACCTTTCCCTTTAGGTTAGTGCCCCTCCTGTCTTTGGTTTATGTTCTGTTCTTTATTTGGCCCCTGCTCACGAATTACCTGCGTGTATCCTCGTGTGCCTGCTCAGCCAGGGATCAGAAAGCCTCAACCATCCCATCTGCTTAGATGCAGCATTTTGATTCAACCTACTACCTAGAAATAGGAGCCAGCTGGGAAGCATGGAGCTGAATACAGATCCTAGTGATTCTGTAGCCTGGAGGAATTTTTATTTGTATTTGTTGTTAGGCATAAGGGGACTCCTTCACCCCATGCACAAGGAGACGCTTGCCCTTAAAGCCTCCTGTGTGCAATTTGCTGTAACTTGGAGACTGCAGTTTGGCAGAGAGGGAAGGAAGGCTCAAACTGTCTGGGGTGTTGCCCTGTTCTTCCAAGACTGCTGCAATGAAGCTGTTTCTATAAAATTGTGTTTGAAAGCGAGTGGAAGTGTTGAAACACAAAGTGCATGCCCACAAAACATCAGATTAGGTCAGGAATCCTCAGGAAAAGGTAAAAGAGCATCCTGATCTTCCTGGTCCCATTGAACTCTCATTGGCCTTGAGTACTCACCAAAATTTCTGTGTGCTGGCCCTGGAGGAAGTTTGGAGGGTTGCAGGGATCCATTTCCCTGGAAAAAACCTGCCTGTCTTCCCCATGAGGTGCTAGGAGCCTAAAAAGTCCCAACGAGAACTAGCCTGTGCCATTATCGGTAGGCTAAAATCAAGCATAAGATGAATTTATCTCTTTGCCTTTCTGCATATGTTGACAGATAACAGTGCCTGTCCAAAGAGATAGGTTTTGTTATGGTCCCTTTCTGCTGGAAGCTTGGGGCAGAGGGGTCTGAAGGGGTTTGGGCTGCACCAGGCTCCATAAAATATCCACAGGAGTGCTTCCAACCAGGATCTGTTTCTATAATAATGGTCAAAAAGAAAACTGCCTTTCTTCTCCGGTTACAGCACCCTCATACATTGTTGTATCCCCCATCATGACCTGAAGCCCTCACTAGCTTCGGGAACAGAGATAGAAAGAAGGTGACTCTTCTGAGATCATGCACCAGACCTCCAGCAAGCCTGACCAGAAATCCTGAATTATTAGGCTACATTAGGCTTCCATTATTAGGAACTTATATGTCCCTATGATGCTGCTGGTCCCTACCCTTTCAAAGGGCATGGCTCCCTGCAGCCCTCAGAGCTTCTGGTTTCGATCTTGTCTGCAAGGAACACCTGGACACCATGGCCTGAAAGGAGACTGACAAGTGGATCATAAACCTCTAAAATTAAGGGAGTCGCTGCCAGCTCTCCAACGCGTTGGGTGATTGTCCGTGATCTTGCAGTGAGCTCAGAATAGGCAGATCAAGCTGTTTTGCTCTTTCTTCCCCTTAAATCTTGCTGTGCAGGGAGAATTGGCTCTCTCGAGGATAGAAAACTGCATTTTTTGTGTAATTGATTTGGAGTTGCTTAGAGCTCTGTTCACCCATCAATGCCCAAACGGCTCTGTCCTGCAGACTGCAGAGATGGAAGCATAAGTTATGCCCGTTATTAATAAGTTTCAGACTCAGTCATCCTAACAAAGTGAACTTGCAGTCTTTTTTACTTCTATTTTTCGGGTGTAGCTTTGGCAATTATTCTTTCTCTAAAATATACTTGCTCCCACACTCTCCATCGAGGCCTGTGAAGGGAGTGGCTGAGGGTGGAACAAGGGCTGCTATCCCTGAATTTAGCAAGACCTAGGTGGACTTTTTTTGAAAGGTGAAGCCTCTTGCTTTCTTCTTTCCCCATAATCCACCTTTAAAACATCACTTTTTACAGTCCCCACCATGAAATGCACACACACACGTGCAGTTCTCTCTCACCCCCCACACCAGCACACAAAACACATTTGGACGCTAATGTCCGCAAATTTGGACACTTTAATTTCTGTCTCTAAAGGCAGAGCACTTGAACACTCCCAGTGGAAGTTTCTTGCAGCTTTGGTGACAGTAGGTAGATTACTGCTCGCTTTGTGGCTGCTTCAACCCAGGCACAGCCTACAGAAAGTGCAAGGAGCACAATGTTAGGAAGATGTGGAGATACTCTGATAGTTGCTGACCACCAGGATGCTCTATCTGTGACACGGTGGGCTTGAACTGCAAATTTTAGATTATACGTGGATCTGAGCTAGTCCCAGGTGTGCAGAACTGAGGTGTTTGGTGCTAACCCTGGTTTTTGGGTACTGGCTAAAAATATCTCACAGATGTGGTCTGTAAATCCCCAGGCTGTGCCGGATCTACACTTGATCTCACTGAACAGCTCGGCCAGTAGATGTTGCTCTTGGCTCATACTGATGTGCTCAAAAAAGATGTATCCAACCTGAGACACTTGGGACCATCTGAAGCCACACAATGCAGACCTGTCCTTCACCTGGAATTCTGTTTTTGGCCATCACAGATCGTCCTGGATGACCACAAAGAAAAATAAAATACAATCCAACTCCTCAGGCAGCAGTCCTTTGTAATTAGTAGTATAACTATTAGCTGTTGTTTGCCTCGTGCTAAATGAGAATTGTTGGACAAGAAGTCAATATTTCCAGGGGAGCTTTTGGATTGTATTTATAAGAAAGGAGTCATGGATAGCCACAGAGAGAGAAATTATGAGAGCAAACCATGCTGAGAGGCTGGAGTCAAGCAGGTATTGGGCTGGGGGCTGCGGGGGCTGCAGCTCTCACTTGGAGTTGTCCACCAGGCTCCTTCTGTGCTGTGGGGATCAGGCTTAGGAGGGCTTCAGATACAGGTCCTGGGGAGAGGAGTGGAGATGAGAGATGTATACCATTCCTGGGGTTGTATTCATGTGGCTAACCATATGGGATTTAGACACGTTTCCGGGTTCACAGAGTCTTGGAGAAAAATGAATCGCCTGATGTGTTGGCTCTCCATCCTAAATATTCCTTATGAATATTTAGGAATATTTAAATATTCCTGACTGCTCTGTGCACCAAAGGTGAGAAAAGGAAAATAAAAATAAAAATAAAAAAGGTGTAGATAAATCTTCCTCTCTCAGCCTCCATCCCTTTTTCTTGTGTGAATTAATTTCCACTCAGTTTTGGGACATATACTGGAAGCCAAATAACATCCATGGTCTGCTCAGAATCCAGCCATTTGTGCACGCAAGCAGCCTTTTAGCTCAGGGATGTTTTCTACATTTTCACACAGGTAAAAAATACATGAATAAATGAATAAATAAATAAATAAATAGCTAATGCACATGATGTTTAACATTTAAGTATGGTCAATAATTTGTAAAGTAGCCTAAATCTCTGTGTATCTGTTAATATACCCACTCCTCTCCCCTGCCCTCTCCACGCAGGTTCATCTCTCTCGTTATGTAGTACCAATCACAGCAGCATTTAGATGCTGCCTAATGCAAGCTCTCAGGATCAAGGACTGTCTGGAACTGTTTTGTCTGCAGAGTGCTGATCCCAGGACAGCTCTCACCTTACTCAAGGCCTCTTAACACGGCTGGAATATAAATGGCAAATATGAATAGCAGGAAAAAAAAAAAAAAAAAAAAGAGGAAAAAAAAAAAAGGAAAAAAAAAAAAAAAGTCATTTACGAATGTTGAGCCTTCCTGGCAACTTCTCAGCATCTGTGTTGGCACAATTAGTACCCTGACTGACAATATTATTACCCTCTCTTGATAATGTGCCTTTCTTTTCTTGAGCAGGACATCTCCTAGGCCAATGCAGTTTCATTTCTTTACAGGAAAGAATAGTTTTAGGCAGGACACACCTTCATCTCCATTAGCTGAAGCTTATGGGTATCAAGTTTAACTCAGCAGATTAGAAAATGTCTGACAAGATGCTTCAGAGTTTCATTAAGGGAAAAGCTTCAGCAGTTCTTCAGCAGTAACTGCTCCTTCAGCAGTTATAACAGAAGAAATCAGAGAGAGACCTCACCTGTGGCAAGGTGACTTGGCAGCACAGGCCACCCTGCATCAAGCTATTGAGAAGAACAAGTCACAAAACACAGGACGAGTTCACAACTCGGCTGTCTGCAAGACCAGATGGGACATAGCAGACGTGTGAGTGGTCCCCTCTCGCCACTGATGGAAAAGGCGATGACTTTGAGAACACTCGCTTATGTATCAGGCTGGGAATTGCTTTAATCATTACAAAGCGGTGTCTCTGCAGGACCCGTGAGTGAATTGCTGTGCCTGCAGTCTGTTTTACAGTGCCCCGAGTTCAGATTGTCAGCAATGGTGTTAATGGCTCACGTATTTACCACGCCTTAGCATCAATGTCCAAAGATCCTAAGAGCTTGCATTAGGCATTGCTTAAACACTGCCATGATTGGTACAACTGAGCAAGAGAGATAAATGTACACGGAGAGGGAAGAGGAGAAGAGTGGGTATATTAACAGGTACACACAGGTTCAGACTACTCTACAAATCTGAGCAGCCCATAGCACTCAATTAAAGGTCAGAAGAGCGCAGGCTAACATCAAGCAGAATGCAAACACTGACCATTCAGCATCAGATGAAGCACTGAGGCCCTGCACAGACTGGGGAATGAAAGGCTTAATGGGTAACTTCAAGATTTGTGATGCCAAAGACCTGACCTCCTACCAGACGGCCTACTGTATCTATAATATGTATCCCAGGAAGGTGAGAGGTACTTTTTGTGGAAAATGACCAGCATTAAGATATGAAGTGGTTTAGAGATTCGGAGCAAAGCCAAGCAGTACATGACCCACCCATTCTGCCTCTTCCCTTGCTTGAAGAGAAGACTTAATAAGAAGAAACTACAGACAGAGACAAGCCCAAAGCCTGCTCCCTCCTGCAAGGAAAAACACTAACGATGTGTCAGAGGATGAGCCTGTAAAGTCAGGCTCTGCCCAGCAAGGAAGGCGGGATTAGCATCTTCCCACTGCAGGATAAGTGTAACCGACAGCTCTGAGAAGGAGAGGACACCGAAGGGAGAAATACCTGCTGACAACTTGCTTGTTCACCAGCCTTCTTCAGAGGTGCACACACACCGAGCGCTTTCATGTGGTTTTCAACCTCCTCTGTTCCCCTTCGAGGCAAAACCCTTATTACTGACATCTCTGTGTGAAGAGAGTTTGGCTGTGTGTATCCAAACGTCATTAAATATTTGGTTTAATAGCTGCCAAGGCAGCTGCCTGAGCGTTGAGTTGGAGTTCGTGTTGCTGGCTCTGTCTTGGGAGCAGTCAGAGGAGCCAGGCATGCTGTGGGCCACCAGCAGTGTCTGCAGAGTGGCATCTCCTTGGCAAAACCACTCCAAGCAGGGGACATTTGATTTATTTTCAATATTCAAAAGCCACCTGGATGTGGTTCTGGGCGCCCTGCTGTAGGTGGCCCTGCTTGAGCAGGGGGCTGGACCAAATGACCTCCAGAGGTCCCTTCCAACCTCAGCTGGCCTGTGATCCTGTGACTCTTATGTTCTCCTGGGTGATTTACTACGTGTTCTCCTTTAAGATGCTTAACCTTAAGAAAATTTAACGTCTGTCTGAGCTGTACACCAGGCTCCCTCTGACACTGAGGGCAAGTCTTTTAGCTTTTTGTCCCCCCTGGGGTCATGCTTGCAGAGGCAACAGTAGCACAGCCCTGTTCTGCAGCGTTCTTTTGAAGAGAAATATGCCGGAGCTCATGGAGGATTGAGATACTGCAGTCCTGGGGACCATAGAAATCCTTCAGCTGGAAATACTGCTCAGGAAGCAAGCTAAAATTGCCTTGGGCTTGCAGAGCTCTGGGTGTTATAACATGTCACTGCATTTATGGGTTTATTTGGGGTTGTAAGAGTGCTTTACACAGAAGGGTGAAAACAAATTTGGGGAAACTGAGGCACTCCAGACCAGAGCAGGCAGCACATGGAAGAAAATTCCACACGTTCTTGTTTGATTCCCTTTTTGAACAAGCTTTAATGAAAACAGATAATGGCATGCATATCAGGAAAGGTTTCAATCAACTTGAGAAACACGGTTTTATTTTAATATGTTCATGTGTTTAGCACCGTGCAGAGGCACGCATGTGCCTATGCTAATATGTCCCCTCTGTGCTTTGCAATAACGTGGAGAAGCAAACAGCGTGTGAACTCGGCTCTGATGTGATTTATGCAGTATCAGAGAGGTTCAGGGCGGGGAAGCATTTCATTCCTCCCCAGTGATACATGCTGGATTTTTCCTTACAAGTCTGTTCTCTAATATTTTCCCTGTTCTGCTTTGAAATAAGTGAAGTGATGAAGCCCCTACGGCTTCCTTAGGGGAAGACTTTTCCACAGTCTTGTTTGATCTCTTGCTCCAGACTAAACATTCCCTTTCTCATTTCCCTGCCCACCTCCTCCATTATTTCCACATAAATAATCCCTCTTTATCTCTGGTGTTTCATTTGCAGGGATTCATGTAATAAGCACAGCTTTATGCTGGGTTTCCTTGAAAGCTAAGCACTGTGGCCTCATTTCCAGCCTCCTTAAGTGATTTGCAGAGCGGGGGAGACTGGAGCTGGTGCTAAATGCTCCTCTGAACCAGGCCTCAAGAACTTTGTTTGCTGGGACAGAGGGCACTTGTGAATCTTACAGAAATAGATGGCAGCTTTGGACTCTCAGCAGCTTTGAAAATCACACCACTTTTTGGGTACTCAGAAGTGAGTGATCTGAGCAACATTTTCAATGGTGGTGGGACATACTGACCTGACCCTGAGCTGTCTGTGCTTTGAGCAGATCTTCATCAAAGTAATAAAGTTAAGGTAGGAAGAGGACAAGTAGCTGGGAAAATACCAGAAACCATCTTGGTCACATCAGGGGTTTCTCAGCCTAATATTCTCCCATTAATGGTGAGAGGAAAGAGCAGAACAGGACAAGCATACAGCATCCTTCTAGCCTTCAGCAAGTCACAGGCCAGACACCTTCTGAGCAAGAGCTATATTTTTTGCATCTAATAGCACTTGATGGGTTTCTCTTTTATGCATTTCCCCAGCTGCTTTTTGTACTTGTAGAAATATCGGTGCCTTTTACACTTTGTGACAAAGCATTGCACAGCTTGACAATACTCTGCTTGGAGAATTATGTCCTCCATTGGTTTTGCACCTGCCTCCTGCTAATTTCATTTGACACCCCTCAAGTCCTGTATTGGAAAAGAGAGCAAACAAATGTTCCCTAGTCATCTTGTCTCAGTTGCTCGTGAATATTGCATCATGGTCTTTCTCCTGCCCCCCCCCCCATCTCCCTTCTGTGGGGGAAAGTCCTGATGTATGGTTATACTGAAGCTATCAAATGCCTTTGGTCATTTATCTTGACCTTTATGGTGTTCACAGTTAGAGCTTGTCATGATCCACTAGTTGGACCTACATAACAAAACCAGCATGATCGTTTGCTCCAGGTAAAAGTTGGGCCCTTCCCCTCAGGATGCAATAAAAAGCTGCTGTTGATATAGAGTTTGTTAGAGGTAAACACACGCAGCATGGAAAAGATGATCCTGGCTATGCAGATCAATGCCCCTGTCTTGAATCTTCCATATCCAACTCGCTGGCTAGTCCATCTTGAGGTTTGTGGTGCTTTTTACATGAATCTGCCTTTATCTCTGGTTTTACATTGTTCCTCAAAGCCTTGGAATCTTTAAAAAAAAAAAAAAAAAAAAAAAAAAAAAAAAAAGAAGACTGTACAGGAGAGCTGGGCTGAATGATTTTGATTTCTATGGAATTTGAGTGGTTTGTTTATGATATTAGTGTGCACAATCCGCAAAAGGGCAAAGTGCTATATGGGGTTTATTTTTGAAAGGGAAGATAATGAACGACTGGAGCAACTCACTTGCGCTGCCATAGGCTCTCGTCACATGGAGCATCAGAAGGGGACATCTTCCTGAAAGGTTTTTTCCTGGCTCACACGGAAGTTACAAACTGAAAGCATGGCTCTCCAGGGAAAGCTCACTGCTTTGTGTAATAGAAGGTTGTCTTCAAAACAGTCCCTTCTGGACTTTTTCTTTTTTCCCCAACATAATAAGAAAAAGCAGCTATAAACCCCTATGGAATATCTCTTTCTCTTTTTCCATTATATAACAAGTTGAGATAAGACACCAAACTTTCAGATGCTATAAAACAATCTTGGTCTTTATCTCCTTTTAGCATACTTCCCCCATTTGGATAAGAAATAGCATTTCTTCACTCAGTTGAAAATTGCCGATGATTCCCGAGCCCTCATATACTGTGATATGAAGCCCATTATAAATACTTCCAGATATAAGACACAGAACTGTGATGGCTTTATGTAGCCTTGGCATGTTTTTTTCCAAATACAAGATGCCCTGGCCTGCAGAGTCTGAGAGAGAGCGGCCAACCAGAAGTGTCTGCAGCTGGGGTCAGTGGGAGGCTAAATCCAAAACAAAACTGGAGATGGATGTAATGTGCCTGCAAAGACCATTTTGCTGTGCTCTATTGATTGTTTTGTGTTGATTCCTTAGGGTTTTGTTGTTGTTGGGTTTGTTTTTTTCTGTTGTCACTGGTGTCTAATTTAAGGAATTGCTGTTAAATTTAAAGGCATGATTGACTGACTGGCATGTGAGACACATCACAGCTGTCAGCTGCAAAAATAAACTCCAGACTGGGATGCAAATCTTCCCAAAGATCAAGGGTGTTTGGACGAGACTTCTAAGTGGAGTTCTCTCAGTTAATTTGTAGTAAAACCCATTCTTCTGGCATCTCCATTTAAGATTCAGAGCAAGAAATACCAAATATGAGCTTGAAAGTTGAGTCTGACCATCCTGAAAGTTTCTCCATTTAACTGTGGAGAATTAGAATGCATTGGGTCAGCCTAGCGTGAAAAGTAATTTGTTTTAGTACGTGATCATGATAAGAACCGACTGAGGAGGATCAAAAAACTCTTTAGAAACTGGATTAAAGGCCGCCCCGAATGACAGTCTCCACAGCACTCAGAGCAGTCCCAAGAGCAGCAGCTTCACATGCAACATGAGACTCATGTGAGGGGCTAGGACTACCGTCAGAAATGAAAAATAAAAACCATACCTTGCTATAGGATTGAGTTGATAGCTCCTGGTTATGGTGGGAGCCTCTGGAGCTGGAGGTTTGAGCCACAGTTTACTCCAGGTAAAGAGAATAAAAGAGCAGGAAGGCCTAGAGGCCTAAAAGGCCTCAGCTGAGAAAAACTTTGCTAAGTAGGAATGGGTTGGGTATATGACCTTCACAGGAACCAGTGTCTTTGAAAAGCAAAATCCTTCATAAAGCAGTTGCAGCAGACTCATTATTTCTGGATTAAGGACAGATGGCAACTCAACCCTCATCGATCAGCAGGGTGCAGCTGTTTGTCGAGAGCTGATGAAACAGGACTCCGGGGGCAAAGGGCCTATCTGCAAAAGGTCCCATTAGCTTCAGTGGGATTCTGCATTGTATTTCACCTCTTACTTGTTTTTTGGCATCAGTGAGGTCTCCTTCAAGCCCACACTTGAAATGTAAGGAGGGTCAGAGCAGGGAAGTTGTGTGGAAGCCAGGTGGGGATGAGTCTGTCCTAGAAGATGGGGAGTCCATGCAGGTCCATGCCCCTCTCTGCAGCTCAAGTCACTCTTGATGAATTGAGCTATAGGATATATATGAAGCCACTGCTGTGACAAAATCCAGCCTGTTTCTCTTCTGTGGCACCTGCAGTGAACCAAGAACATTTCTGTTTTGCCACAGCTCATCTGTTCGACAGCAATGGTAACCCATTGACTTGCCATTATCCAGCCACACCATTACACCAGCCAGATGCAGTGGACAGAAGAGCTGAATGCTTTACTATTGACACAGCATTTTTTTCCCCCTCAAAGGTGGGATAGGTATAACTTCATATAATAGGCCCTTAACTGCTTCTTTACAACACCACTAAAAAAGACAAATCACTTGAAACAGCAAATGACTAGACCCAGGAAAAGAAAGGAGATTTCAAAAGGTTTATCTGACAGCCAATAAACAGGATAAGTAACATGCAGTATTTCATTTGTCAGGACCATGGGACAACCTGCTGATAAAAAGGACTACACCATAAAGTGGGGAATACCTTTGTCTTGGCTGTAAATGACTGTGCTGATTTAATAAGTACACTGGTAGTTCTACTCTAGCTTCTCTTTAGTACTCACAAATGGGATGGGAACTGAGGAAGAAGGAGAGGAAGGAAGCTATCTGTCCTCAGCCTCATAAAGAGATTTCATTCTGGTTAAGGATTTGAAACCATGATGCCTTTTATCTCACATTGACCATTTCACCCATAGCAGCTGATAAGCAGAGTATGAACAAGTCAAAGACAGGACCCTAACCTCTCCCCCACTCTTTCCTCCAGTAAGACTGGGCAATACCTGTTTCTATATATTTTAGGGTATTATTTCATAACAGATTACCTCCTGACATGTAAGCCTGTTTGAATATCCCATTGTTGAGCTAAGGACCCCATGACAGAGATGCAGTCTGGATAAGTAGTCTGTGTTGTGCCTACAAACATAATAGAAATTAACCTTCTAACACGCTGCAGCACATGTATTTTAACTCAAAAAGTATCCCAACAAACTATAGAAAATAAAGGATTTTGTGAAGCTGTGAATCTGTAAGGGAGGGAGAATAAAGAAAGGGCAAGCAAAGAGTTTATTAGCTCTTAAATGTGTCTGGTTACAGATGTCCTATTGATCAGCTCAACCAAGGCATCAGGATACCATTACACCAATTGCTTCTCTTGCAACAGAAACACAATCTGTCTCCTGCCAGGAAACAGGAGACACAAGTCTGTTTCCCCTCACTGTTTAGAAAAAGAACCAGCAGAGAAAGTAACTTTCAAGGGAAAGATCATCACCTTCAAGGACAAATGTTTATTGTGTGCTAATAACATCCCATCCTCCCCACTGCTTCCAAAATCTCTGAGCCACTTGCCAGCAGGTTTACCAGCCTGTGTTTCCATCCTGGTCTATTTTCCCATATTATTCTCATTATAAAGTGTCTATACCACTGCATTCATCACCGTGTTTGTTCTCTGTCTTGGTAGCAAACGTTTGAGCCCATTTCAAGTGGTGTTAGTACAGGATCTCTGTTTTGAGAGGAGACCATAAAATTTAACAATTCATAGCAAAAATCAAAGTGCAAAGTTCTGATTAAGACAACACACCGTTCTCTGCAGTACAAGCATAATATTTTGGGAAATTCATTGAGACTGATGAGCAAGCCTGCTCCAGTCCCAACTGGAGAACCTGGTTTGCCTCTGAGTGCTGACACAGTGGGAGCCCTTGTGACACCATGATCAGAGAACTGGGAGAATTATCTTACAGAGCAAAGATCAGGAGGATGAAATCTGTAGGATTCTGTGATAATGGTTTTTGAGGAGCACATCACTCCATGGACAGGCTAAGGAATGGTATAAAAGAGTCTTGGAGGGCGTTGTATGTCAGTGCAATGGGGAAAGTGCTGACAGTGCTGAAAGTGCTGATTTATCTCACTCCTCATGAAATGAATCAGTTCTTGGCCCTACTGTGTCTTTATGCTGTGGCAGCGGATGAATCTCTGCCTGTCCCTGTGCAAGGGGGTGGTGGTGATTCCCCCACTTTCTCCTGTGTTACCTAGATGGGCTGTTGAGGACCCACTTTGTTTCAAGACAGAGCTGGGCTCTTGCCCAAGGTGTGTAGGAAGCAGTGGAACACACAGCTTAAAGGGCAGCTGCAATTTTCATTGCTTCATAAATAGCAAGACAGGGAGGCTGGGCCAGCTGAAGTGGAGTATTTGCAACTCTTGAGGCAATGACTCCTGGAGGGAAAAAAAAAAAAAGTAGTTATTTTATTTTTGTTTTAAAAAGCAGCATTTTTCTTTCTCCCAGTGTTTCCTCTGTTCAAAAACGTGCCTCTGTATCTCTTCATCTTTACTTGTACCTGAGCACGGCACACATGAAGCCATGCTGAAGCATGAACCTGAAGCACCTCCCAGGGTAGCTTTGGGTAATGACAGAATGCTCAGCAGGGAAAGCAGCCATCTGAGAGCATCCACCTCTGGGATGAAAGGCCACCTCTGCTTCTCCCCATGGGGCAGGCAAACGATGGAGCGGAAACGGTCACCAGCTGTTAGAGCAGGGCCCATTTACAGAGCATCTTCTGGCTTGCTGGATATGGGTGTTGAGGAGTGAACGGATCACTGAGGGATATGACAGCTTATCTGTCACTTGAAGGACCTGATTTATCCCCTGCTGACTTTTTACAACACAAAACTAAGCCTTGATGGGCTCCCTGCAGGTGCCCTGCTGCAAGGCTTCAGCCCATGTGAGGCAGACCAGTTTTAGTCCTCACAGTCTGTTCTGCTGCTGATATTTTTGGACATCCCATCAGGGCCGGAGGTTCTCTGTAACAACCTGGCAAGGCACAGGGTGCAGACGACTGCGGAGGCTTGGCATTTCCCTTTTGCAGGTGGAAGGGCCATCCCTTCAATGAGGAGCTCCATCAGCCTGCAGGGCTCCAGCTGGTAGTACAAGAGGAAATCTGCACGTTGCTGACATTGGTGTTGGGATGGGGAGCCAAAAATCACCTTCACCTTCTCGGGAAGCTCCCGGATTATTCCCCATGGGTGCTGCAAGGGAACTGGAGGGGAATATCATTCCCCAAACCAAAGTGGTTCCAAGGAGCCATGACTCTCTGCCTGCCACCAGTGGTTGGTGAAATCCACAATTTGGGGGAAAGGATGATCCTTTTGGGGTTGAGGGGGAGTGGGCAGTAGGACCACTAGCCCTTCACAGTTCCCTTGTGCTCTCTCAACACAGGAACACGTGTTTGTGTGGTGGGAGAGGGAGGAGAGACAACCTCAGACAAGATGAAGGATGTGTATCTTAGAGTGGTTTTTACAATTGTCTTTTGGGATCAGGATCCAACAGGCAACAAAACAGGGAGAGGATCTTTCCAGAGGAAGGGACCCCTTTGCAACAGCAAGCACAGCAAGAGCTGGACTAATTAGTAATGGAGCAGGGTTTCAGGAAGGTGAAGTACCTGTTTAGAGATGGGGAATAGTTGAAGAGAAATCAATGAAAAGGCAACTCTTCTCCCATCTCTTGACTCTCTGCACCCTCCTGTGGCGTCTTCCTACCACATTCAAAGACATCCTGCTTCGGGGCCTTGGCAGGGGCTGTGTTGTAGGGTCAAGGGTCTGGTTTTGTCCTCCCCTCTCGCAACACCGAAGCTGACAGGGCTTTTCTGGATTTCGCCCAGGTGGTTGGAACTCGTGGTCAGCTTGGGGCGACTGCACCAAGGACTGCGGGGGAGGCCTGCAGACCCGCATGCGCTCCTGCAAGCCACTTCCCAACGAAGGCCTTGCCTGCGAGGGAGTCCTGGAGGAAGGACGGCTGTGCAATAGGAAGGCGTGCAATAGTAAGTGGAGGCATGTTCCCTGGCACGCGCGCGAGCAGCTCGCCCTTCTCAGGAGGATTCCCCAACCCCGAGGCCGTAATTAATGAAAGAAGCACAGAAAAATTGCTGAAGGGCTGTGGTGGAGCAGCACGCCCGAGGGAGCATGAGACTTCAGCTGTGCATGGCCCTGCCCTTCCCTGCTTGTCTCGTGGCCACGCGTGCACATGCAAACATGCTGAAACACGTCTTGCAACACGTGTCTGCAGATCCAGACCTCTGCCCCACAGAACAGAGGTCAATCTATAGGTATCCATAAGTAGGCCTACATCAGGTGTTCATGGGCTTGTACAAAATACACACCCTAAAGGCATTTCTTCGACAGTTGCCCTCTGGAGCTTCTCTTCCAAACAGCTAAAGCGTGCAGCTAAGAGAGGTGCTAATCTTGCTTCTTTCATCTCCCTTTGGCTTACTTCCCCTTCCCCGTCAAGTGCAATGTTATTTTCCCTTTCCTTTACAAAATGAAAGCCTACAGCACTAAGACATGGCGAAAGGTCTGTCTGCTAGATAGGTTTGGACAAAACACAGGGCTTGAGCAAGACAAAGACTTTAACAGAGGCTCTGCAGCCTCTTTCCAAGCCCTCTTCTCCAGAAGGCAAGGGACAGATTGCCAGTGCCTGTCAGCAGGACAATATTGATGGGTCCAGCTGGTGACCTGTGGCACTTTGATTCCCCTGCTTCTTACGCATTAGCTGAAGGGAGAGAATATGGAGGGGAAAAATAACAGCAGAAGAATCTCAGCCCAGCAAGTGCTGGCAAATGTCTGATTATAATTATTTTCTGCTTTGTATTTCACATTTATAGTAGAGAATGTTTGGATAACTCCTCCAGCTAGGCAAATAACTGGGGAAAGTTCAGTTGCCTTCAAAGGCAGGGAAGCATCTCTTGAAAAGGGGGAAGTTCAGATAGAGGGACATAAATATATTCCTCTAATAAGGGCTAAAATGATTTCATGCATTTTTTACCACTTCTATAAATTTAAATCTTGTTGCAATTAGGCTTTTTTTTTTTTTTTTTTTTTTTTTTTTAATGAAACCTTCTAGTATATTGAACTTCATCTCCTTGACTCACAGTTGCTAATTTCCCTCAGAGATTCGCCCACAGTAGGGGAATTTAACTGATATCCCCCACACTCTTGCTGGTGTCTTTGGAGCTGTAATGAGGCTGGGGCTTGGAATGATGAGGATGAGAGTGTATCCATGGATGGTCAGGGATCTGGAAGTTAGACCTTATACAGCTGGACCAGCTGTAGGACCTGAGTGCATCTGAATGGATCTGGAGGAAGGGCCACACTGGTCTTGGTGGACATGGCTCTGAATTCCTGAATGTCTGGAGTTATAGATAGCATTTCAGGGGGGTTGTGTAGCTGTGGCCATTCCTGGGATGTGAGAGCACATGGGACAAGAGGCAAAAAATACTCCTTAGTGTTCCCTTCCCATGCTGGATAAAAGAGAGAAGGACCCAGCTTCTGCAAGTACACTTTGCAGCCCATCCATCCCCATCCATGATCATCTACACAGCCATCCATGGGACTTGTTTGATTTCTTCACATCCCGCTTGAACCAGAGCACCCCAAACTGGACACAGTTTTCCAGGTCCAGCCCCACCAACACAGAACAAGGGGCATCATTCTTTCCTTTGATTTCCCCCAGCCTTTGCTCTTCTTTGTGCTGGATCTCCAGAAGTTGCTGCAGCAAGGAGGGGTGAAGGAGGACAGTGGGCATCCAGGGAGCCTGGAAGCCTGGGCTGGGCTTCCAGCTCCACTCATTGCATGGAGCAGAGCAGTGGAAGATGAATCACTATTCACTCACCATTTATTTACTCACTTTTCTAGAGTGCAACACTGAGCAAAGCTGATCCTAAGTGCGGAAAAGGCTGATTGTGCCCCAGGGGTTGTGATTCAATAAATTATTCCACTTGCCTTCCAGTCCTCTTCTCATTAACCATCCAGTCAACTTGTGCTCCAGTTAAAGTGTGGTTAGCTCAACAGAACTTATTTGGGAAGAAAGGATCTTGAGCGAAGTGAAAAGCCATAGTTTGGAAAGAGTGTGGATCCACTGAGGGAGGCAGCACAAATTGATTTATCCCTTTGAAATAAATAAGTTAATTCTGATTAATTTTCCCAGGTGTCTCTTTGTAGACAAACTGCTGAGCCCCATTGTGATGCTTTCATGCTGGCAAGCTGGAAAGCATTTGAAGGAAAATGTGAACAATTACTCTTCCAAATGACTTGCCCATGCACATCTTGAGCTCTATGTCCTACGTCAGGATAAGCCTACATCTCTCCACATCTACCCCAGCTGTGCCTTTGGCTCTGAACTTGCTCCTCAGAGAATCTGTCCCTTGTTGCCTTTGGAGCTATGCTTAAGAGAGGTACAACTTAAATTGTTTAAAATCACAAAATACAAGGTGACCCAGGAATCGCTTTTACATTTTTATGCTTACCCTTTTCTTCTCTTTGCTGTGATCTGTACCAAAACCCGTGAGGATTTAGAGGTAGATTAGAAATCTAATCTGTTTTAAATGTGTCATTGTTATTCCCTTACTGACTTTTGCTCACAGATTTCTTAGGGATGAGTAGGATGTTCATTCTTCCACTTGAAATGTTATTTTCCTAAGTGTTCATTATATGTTGCAGCTAGCTACATTTTAATTCCTTTTCTGAAACATTTTTTTTTTAAAAAAAAAAAAAAAAAAAAAAAAAGAACTGGACAGAAGTATATCTTCATATCTTCATAGTGATTTGTGCAGCATTTCAATACTTTGTAATAACACCTGGTTAGCTCTCCAGATAAAGTGGAGAGGCTGACACCTGAATTTTCTAGTAGAAAATAAACAAAGAAATGTTTGTTTCCTGGACCAAACAGCTATCTGTAATCTCAATAAAGCAGGAAAGCAAAACGGGGATGAGTGCTTTGATATTTTTGTTGTGGTGGGGACCGTCAAAAATTGCTGAAGGAAAGTAATCCCACCATTAAAAAGTGAAATCAGCTGCTGACTGAACAAGTTATATTGGAATAAGATAGAAATTACCACCACCTTCAACACAAGGGCAAACCCATTGTCTCTTTTTAACTTCTTCTTCCTTGTTCCTGCCAAAGTGGCTCGTAAGCTGGTGGCTGATTAGCAGAAGTGTTTTAGTTGTTTGTTTGGATTTCCAGCGGCCAGAGGAGGTCTTTGATATGGCATCGGGAGCAAGTTCGCAATGGGAATGACCTTGCATGATCCCACTGAACTCCCTGGAGCTGTTAGATGGATGTTTGCAGAGGATCTACAAAGGTTTCATTGGTTTATTTTCTTTTGCCTGGCCATGGCAAATGAGCTAGAGTGATCCAACCCTTCTCAACATCCTGTTGCCAGCCTTCCTCTTCCAGAGCTGCCTTGGGAGGACCTTCAAGCCGGTTCCAGGATGCAGCGATGGGAAAGGTGGTTCTGCACACGCTGACTGGAGACAGTAGTGTTCACGGGCACAGCTGAATGGCTCCACAGGTGACACTTATGTGTGGTTTAATCTTCTCCCGCTTGCTTGGGCCACTGTCTCTTGCCTGATGATCCTTATCTGGCTAAACTTCCCCAAGGATTCAAAACCAAGCCTAATGGCATGGGGGTCAGGTAAATTGTTTCCATGAAAAGCAAATATTTCTGTAAAATCCTGAAGGAAAGCTGTAATGAACACTCATCGCACACTGGAAAAGAAACTTTGGTAGCAGCAGCTTGACTCAAGCAGAGCCATTTTTTTGTGGCAGACCTTCAGCTTCATAATCTGAAGGAGACAGTTCAGTGTTTGTTGTAGCTCTGATTTTTTTCCTTGCTGGAAGCAGAGGACCTGGTGATATCCTCCTCCCTGGTAGAGACAGGGGAGATTTTCTCCATCTGTTGGACTTGGCCAGAAGCTGCTGTTTTATTGAGGGAGGGGAAATAAGCCAACCAAATGGCAAATGCTTGCAAAAGAGCTCCTGAGTCCCAGCTCTTTTGGATGGGAAGGGGCAACCCACTATGCTTCCCTGCTAAAATCTGTGGTTGCTGGTGACTGGAATGCAGAGGGTCCTGGAGGAGAAACTGGCTGGACAACACGGCAGGACAACATCCAGACCAGAGGAGGGATGTCATGGGCCTGCCCCTGGCAGTGGAATTCAGCAGTGCTGAAGAAGTGCAAGAACCATCAGAGCTGAAGGGAGCCTGCATTGATTCCTGCAGAACAAAAATTCTCAGAGGAGCCAGCTGAAACCCTGCCATCCCATCTGGTAATGCAAAGCCGTCTCTGACATTTATGAATACACAGATCGGGCACTTATGTCTCCCCTAGCCTGGGAGAGGAGTACTTGCATCCTGCCCTTGGGTGCAGCAGTGTGAAACCAGTCCAGTCCCACCATCCCGTGATGATTTCCAGCATCTAGCATGATAAGGATTTGTCTCTTCAGCTGTACAACTGTTGGTCGTGTGAGGAAACACCTGTTCACCATTTATGTGGACGAATGTCTGTTTATTCTATGACGCCCCTGGATTTCATTTAAAATAACATTTTTGCTGCAGCCACAGAGCTCAAATATCCTGAGAACATCTCTGCTCTCTACAGGCCAGGAAGCTGGAGGAGCACCTTGTCCTATATGTGCAAACTGCTGCTTGCAGCGACTTCATTGTATTCCCCCTTTTAATGGTGCTTCAGACGTTTCATACCTGGGAGTCAAACGTCTCACTCACTGACTTCTTCCTAAGTCTCAGATGTTCAGAATGGGCCATTTGGGCTATTTCGTTAGCTGACATAGTTGCCATCCAGTCAGCGGCCTCCAAAATGACTCCTTTCTACACCCATCGAGGATCTGGTCCTGGTTGTTAGGGGTATTAATGCTTCTGCCCTTCTCCTTTTTGCTCCATGCTAGATGTCCCAAAAGCTCCATTGCCAACACCTTCTCCTTTGGTTTCCCCTTCAGTTTTACTGCATTGAGCTACATTTACCCCATTTCAATGTGTGTGGGGGGTTGTGTTTTTTTTTTTAATAATTCTTTTCTACTCTTTGCTTGGATCCATCCTTTCCTTCCCACCACCTCAGCTTACCTGAATAATATTCAAGATCCTTTTATTTTCTTCCTCTCCCCCATTTGGGAGACAAATAGAGGAAAGAGCGTGTGGCGTGTGGCTCTGGTGAGACACTCTTGGATGTTCAAGACTTGGCTCACAATGACACAAAGTCTCTGCATTAGGTTTATTTATATATATATATATATATTTTCCCTCAGCTGTGCTGCAAGGTGCTGCCTGACATGTTACATGTTCTCATCAGCAATGCTGGTCACCAGTTTCCTCTTCCCACTACTGCCAGCTTTGCAGGAGCATCCTCCCAAGCATCATCTTAAAAATCTCGTGTGCTTGCCTCCTGCTTGCAATTGCAACTTCTCTTGGTTGCCCCAAGGGCCTTATTTCTCTAGCCCTCCCGCAGACTTCTCCAAGGTGCTGGGTATCTCCACAATGTGCCATCCCCATGTTATTTATAGAGCTGGGATGTAAAGCACATTTAGGTTTTCAATTGGTCCATTACTCCTTTCCATTGATCCTGGCATTACTCCTCTCCACCGACACTGCTGTAGGAAGCAAGATTTTGAGATCCAACCAGTTCCTTACTTCCTTTGTTTTGTGGCCCCATAAAGTTCAGGTGCATAAACCCCACAGCAAGGCATCACTTGCACCAATTTTACCTTGCGCATAAAAGACCTGGCATCTTTTTGCCTCCTTCAGAATCACAGCTGAGTTTTGCATATATTGGAGGTAACTACCCAAGTCAAATCTAAGCCGTGCTCTGTGCTGAATGGGGCTTGACCTGCTTCTTTCCAACACCATTTCCAAGCGGCAGACATCCTGCCTGCTGCAGCAGAGAGACCCTGGCATGGGTCTGGAGGCAGTCTTTGCTGGAAGAGGCTTGGGGCGAGCTGTCAGGGTGACGTATTCAGCCACTGGACCTGATCGCCTTTAATTAGGATGAGCAATAACAGGGCAGGCTTGTCATTTCTGAAGGAAGTCATGCCGTTCTCTGAGACCAGGATCAGTCGTTAGGAAACGTCAATAACACAGAGCCCTAACAGCTGGTGGGAGGAGGGCCATGGTGCCAGGACTGCTTTTAATTTTATTTTGCTCTTTTATCTTTTCTTCCTTTCTCCCAGTCTCCCTGTCCATCTATCCATGTATGTTCACTGGCCACTTCTGAGATATGCAATCCCACGTTTCCCTGTCAACTTCCCTTCTGTAGGCAGCTGACAAATCCATCCAAACGCCACATCTGCCCTTTGCTACCCACGCCCTTTCTCCTCCCTGCCTAAATGAGTCTCTGAAAAGTCTCTCAGATTTACAGCAGGTAGAGATTTTGTGGGTCCTTGGGGTTTTGATGCTTTCATGCAGAGGACTTAAATCAGACTAAGGTGTGGGGGTATAGTCAGAAATGGGTGGGAGGGTGGTGGGAATGGATCAGTGTTTGGGGTGTGTCCCGTGCCTCAGAGCATGGAAATAATTTAACCTGCCCCTGAACAAATTCAGGACACTGGATATAGGGAGAGGTTGGCATTTTTGTGAACAGAATCTCACATATGATGGTCTTATGACTCTGTAGTGATTAAAAGATTGAGATTTGTGCCCTTTCTATTCCAGTAAATAGCCCCCAGCCTGCAACCAGTGAGTGCTGGAGGGGTTTGGAGGTGGTGGTGTGATCAGTCCCTTGGTTTCTTAGGCCCTGCTTTGAAGTGGCAGTAATGGGAATAACATAATTTCACAAACTAGATGGGCGTCTTCCATGAACCAAGCTGCTGAATATAAAGTCTGGCTCCTGGCAGGAACTCTGAATCATTCCTCTCCCTCCTCTGCTTTCCCTTTTTGGAAGACAGCAAAGACTCCTGCCATCACGCTGAAGCTTCATTAACCTTTATTAATTTTCCCAGGGTTCCAGGATCAAATTTGTCACCATTTCATCTCCTCGCAGTTTGTATGTCTTGAAAAGGTGTTTGACTGTTTTACCTCCTTGGGGAAAAAAAATAATAATAATAATAATAAGACCCTCTGTCTGGTACCTGCTGTTTGGAAACAAACTGGGTGCCAGATCACAGATTACTTGGATTCAGTTCTGCTCTCTGTTATTCTGTGTGACTCCAGTGGAGTCAGCTGAGCTCTCCTGATTTACAGCAGGCAGGTCTGGTGGGTGGAATTTGGTTGCTGTTGCTCGGTTGCTTGTCTGTTTACTAGGGAGGGCACGTGTCTGTGTAAATCAGGGTTGCCACATGCCCAAAACCTAGGAGAACGTGAGTCAAATTTGAGTTTCCTCTGTAGCAAGGAATCCCACATGGGATGCAAATACAAGGCTGGCGGCAGTGTGGGTTTGGAAGGAAGAAGTGTGTTTGCTCTTCGTCAGGAATTCAATGCCTTTACTCTACCTGATTTATCTTCTGATTTCAACACCGTGGTCTTCAGTGGGAGACCTCCACTGACAGCTGGGTGCTATAATCAGGATCTTTGCTCTTTCACCTGACTTGCAAAGGTGCCCAATGGAAGCTCTGTGGGTCTATACACCGCTGTGTTGATCCCAGACCTTCATCTCTTCTTGTTGCTGGTGATAGGGTAGCATCGGTGGAGGAGCCATCCTTTTGAGCCATCCCTTTCCTTTTCGCCTGCCCTCACCTGCCTGCTCTACTCAGCATGTTTCTGGATACTCTACTGAGCATTGCTAAGTAGATGTCGCTCGCAAGGCAGAGTTTTCCACCGAAAAATGCTGCCAGTCATCACCATAGACCTCAAAACACTGCCAAGGTTGGTGGGGTTCACTGTCAGCACATCTGAAAAGGCTAAACACAAGTGCAACAAAGAGTGCAGACACCTTAGCAATTAACCACAGTTAATTGAAGCCCAGGCACAAGGGATCGTATTCTGCATGGTGCCAGGTGTTGCTGTGAAACAAGGGGTTGACCTGCCAGCCAGACCAAGTCTTGGAGGCTGGCTTGGTGCTACAGCCCCTGGGGACTGCCAAGGGTGCTGGGGTTGGAAAGCAGGTGGTGGTGTCAACCAAACATTGCAGGTCGCTGTTGTTTATACGTGTAACCTTTGTAGTGAAAGATCTTGCAGAGTGAACCAAGGTGTATTTACATGACCCATTACCTTGCCATAGCCAATGGACGCTATAATTCCAGAAGCCAATCGCTGAGGTCCACAGATAACAGAAAGCGAGAGGACACTGACGAACTGCAGCACTACGGGTACCCTGCACCTCAAATAGGTAAGCTCTGACCTCCCACGACAGCCTCTGGAGCTGGCACCCTCCTGGTCCCTGCACTCCCTGGCTGGGCTGGGCTGCCTGCATTGACTCGCTTTGCTGTTCCAATGACCCACCTAACCCACGCTTTTCCTCCCAGGTTGGTGTGGTCTTACCCAGCAAGTCACACCCTGAGCAAACAGTCGCCGTCCAGTTCGTTCCCATCCCATTGCCCCAACAGGGGATTTGTGTTGCTGCCGTTAATCAAAGAAGGCAAAAAGGGTTAGATGCAAAGCTCTAACCAGACCATGCTTCTCACAGACTGCTTCTCATCGCCCTGCCTACTTCTAAGTCGCTGCTTTGTCTGAACTATCTAAACAGCCATAGTTCATTAAGCCAAAGCTGACCTTACTGCGATACAGCCTCTTTGCTGAAGTCCATGCCATAGCTTCCCATCGACCATAGGTGTGCAGGGCATTACGGGGAGAGAGCAAGGCTGCTTTCCCCTGGCACCAAGTCTTTAGCGTTGTGCAAGGACTCATATCTGATAGCTTCTGCAGCAGGACCTTCCGCCCTCCTGCAATCAAAGAGGAGTGAGATATAGTAACATCAGAGTGTGTGATCTGGGAAGGTGGGAATGAACTGGACCTGGACATAGGCCAGGTCCAATCTGGAGAGGTTTTGTGCTATGCGTTCACTGCTGCCTTTCATGGCAGGAGCTCAAAGCATCGTGGCTCTTGGGCAATGCAAGATGTGCCGACCCTGGCTGCAGGTTAAAAATCATTGCGCTGTGGGCTTGCAAACAGTTTGTGCTCTAGAAAGGTTTCAGAGGGATGATTTGAGGAGCCAGAGCTGTGACACTGATTATAAAGGAAGGGAGGTTATGTTCTGGTGTATATCAGATGTGCTCCATCCAACTCAGCAGGATGTTGCCACTGTGCAGCAGCAATATCAGGAAGAAGCACCGTGGTGCAGAGGCTCTGGTCAGGCACCAGGTGGGGTTGGGGGGATGGTCTGAGTCTCCTTGCTACCCTTGGGGATGGTCTGAGTCTCCTTGCTCCCCTACACTGAATCTACTCCTTGGGTAAAAGCAGCTCCGTGGCCTGCAGGAGCACTGGCAGCTGTCAAAATGTTTCAGGGAAGGGTGGGTGTTGGTACTGCTGCTACCTGGGGAATGGTCCAAATGGGGGCGAAGAGAAGGAACTCCAAGGCAAGTTTTGGGATGGTCCCCATTTTCCTGCTCTGCCTGGTCTCAGGTTCTTCCCTGGTGCTTTGCTGCAACCTGTAGCCCGGCCATCAGGTTTATAACTTGGCATTTCTTCCTGTCGTGCAGCTGCACCTGGGCTCGGGGACATCTCTGTTACATCCCTGCCATCATAGCCACTGCAGCTGCAAAGCTGACCCGGGCTGCGGTGTACCCCTGGGAGCAGCCTGGGCTGGGATGTCCACCTGGGAAGCAGTGGGCTGTCCTGCAATGAGCTGGCCACACTCCTGCAGCTGTCCCAGGAACACCAACTGCAGCCAGGGTGGTCAAGAAGATTGGGATGGAGGAGGTGTAAAGACCAGGCAGAGGGTACAGCCCAGAGAGGGATGTAGGGGGAGTTTCGGGCTGGGGATACAAGCAAAGCACAAGGCTTCCCTAGCAGTTAACACAGTTTGTAGAGTATAAGTGATTTCACATCCATGTAAGACCTGGCAAAACATGAAATATGAAGTCACAAGAGCGCGATCCAGCCCAGCAGGTCCCTGGCCCCATCCCTCCCATCCTAGCCCTTGCACCGCTTCCAGGAGGCTTTTGCCAAGGGCAGGATGTGAACACGGAGGAGGCGGCACGTGGTGAGATGTCAGAGAGGCAGGACGTGCCAAAAATCAAGGGATCCTGGCGGAGGGATGACAGCCGTGTGCCGCTCAATTAATGCCGAGTGAGGAAGTGTCAGGAGGAGCTGCAGGCGCTGATGGGGACCCCGCAGCCAGCTGAGCTCTCCGTAAAGCCAGATCACTTACTCACAGGGCTGGCCAGGTGCTGGAAAGGATCCTGGATGGCAGTGGTACGGCTCCATGGAGCAATGCCCAGCGTGTCTTCTTGTGCGACGCCTGCTGGGCCCTCTCCAGCTGCAGGAGGGGTGCTGCAGGAGTGCAGAAAATCTTCTCATCCACAGTTTTGGTGGTGTTCATTATTTCTGCTTCTCTTGGGAGGAGAATGGAGGGTTTTTTCCTGGTGCCAAGGCGTTCTGAGAGCCTCTCAGAACTGGGTCTGGCATGGTTTGAAATGCAGCTGCATCTCTTCAAGGCTTGAGAGTCTGGACGTAGTGTCCCAGTAAGGTTATATAAATCCATAGGAGACCCAAAGGAGTAACCAGCACTTGGAAAATAAACTACATTACCTATTGAAAATACCAGGATTGGTGCAATATGGGAGACGATAATTGAGGTTAGCCTCTATAAATACCTGTCTTTATGGTGAAAGGGGAAAGACAAAACATACAAGGAAAGGAAAAGAGGGAGACCAGGTGGAATTTGGGTCAAAGATGCCATTTGTTCATCTAGTGACACTAACTCTTGTCTGGACTTGTCTGGAGCTTGCAAAACCAGAGCCAGGTCTGAAAGGGGAGGTGGTGGGATGGCAAGGCCTTCAAGCCATGGGTTACTGATGGAGGAAGCCACTGTGTCACTTCAGACTTCCTCTGTCCCACCTTTGACCTCGCAGAAAGACTTATGAACACAGGCTGGCAGCATTTAACAATCAACAAAAGCCAGCTCTCTGCCCCGAGGGACTTTACTCTGCTGGGTACAGTACTGTGGGGTTGCTGCAGGGTTGGTGGAGGAGGTTGGCTGGTTCTCCAAGCACTGCAAAACCTCACGTCCGTGCAGCATCCAGGTGGGCTAGGTAGCAGGGATGGTTGGGTTTTGTGGGCCGAAGAGGGATCTTCTGGAGTCTGGGCCACTCTGGATGGCAGATGCTGAAGCAAAGTGTGATGGTACTAAAAGGTAACGTGTTGGTGGTCAACTCGGAGTATCACAAGATTATCTTGCCAGAACCAGTTGGGTTCCTTATTGGAAAGACAGCCAAATTACCATGGAAATTCAGATCTCTATACCAGGAGATCTATTACATGAGAAATGGGATATAGGAGCGTTGCTTTCCTGAAGCCCCAAGGCCTGAAAACATGCACTGTTTCCTAGAGATTCCAGAGAAAGACCAATGGTCTGCAACATTTCCCCAGCTGGAACCAGTTGGGTAGATTAATGGAACAAAATGCAAATTGAAACAGTATTGAGCAACTTTGGCTTAATGAACACGGTTACATCCAGAGTCCCTCCCTTGCACAAGCAGGAAGGGAGGCAGGTGGTGCACAGATCACAAGGGGAATGAAAGGGTCCCTTTTTGTTTGACCCTGATCTTGGTGGTGGGAAGCCATATTATGAAAGAACGAGCTCTAAAAAATCATTGTGACAGCACAGATGAAGTGGAGAAAGCCTCATCCTTACCTTCCCCTCTTTCTGAGTCCAACGAGCAGACTGATGAGAGCCACAAATACTTGAATTTCTTGCGTAATATTTAATTACATGCAGAAAACTCTTGGGGAATAAATATATCACCTCAAGGAAGAGGTTAAACATGCATAGCTGTAGGGCAGGTGTGGTGGTTTTGGACAGTTTGACGGTCTCCAACCCCTACAAATCCCATCACAGTTCCATCACAGCCCACTATCTGTGTGTCCTTCATGTTCCATGTTGCAGCTGGTCAGTCTAATAGAACATCAGCTCTCCAGCTGTCTTTGGGAATGGGGTGGTGGTACTGGACACACGTCCAAGTGCTGGGTGCAGCTCAGGTTGTGCCATGAGCATGTAAAGCCCGTGAAGTCATGCTGCACCAAGTGCCATGGTCCTATGTCTTTGATCCGTGGTCTGCCAGATGCATCTGGTTATGATATGACATGGTGTGGTCTGATGATCTTAAGAACTTGTTACTATGAGGACGTGCCCCTCTTTTATGGACTCAAAGATGTGCTCTTGGTGTTTGCCTGTTCCATATGCCCGTGTGCTATACATACAAAATGTTGTGTTCTAAGTTTATCCTGTGTAATTATTGGTAACCCATTAAAAATCTAAAAAACAAACAATGGAGACTTTAATTAAATGAAACAGAGCAAGCTTTTCTTACATCTAGGGGAGAAATGTATTTTCCCAATGCTAGATTAGTGCCCGTAAAAAAAAAGGAAAATTTGTCCTTTCCTACAAGACACTTCTCGTGACTTTTCTGGATATTGTGACCTGGGAGATAGTCTCCTGGTAGGACCATATGGATCCAGGGATAACAATGATAGAGGGAATATGTCTCAGTCCTTTCTACCCCCATCGTTTCTTTAGTGGGATGCTCTTACTTGTCTTCCCAATACTGCCCCAACAGGGAAGCACTTGTTATAGGGTGTATAGGAACAGTCAGATGCTCAAAGAAGCTCTTCTCCACAGGTGAAGGAGATGGCAAGAGTAAGCTCTGTGGGATTGCTTCAGCTGAATTTATGTTGTTATTTTATCTGTTCCCACTCTGCCAAGAGAACACAGGGAAAGGAGCTGGATCCTTACGCCTGCTCTGTTTATGGACACATGTACCTTTCCTACCCAACCACTGTAACTTCCTCAGTGTCATTCCCTTTGCGTGTGTGTGTGTTACAACACTAAGAAACATCGCTCCCCCCCCCAAAATCCTTCTCACTAATCCCCTTTCCCCTCACACGTGGGACACTTCGCACAGCTTCCCAGATTTTTAGAGGCTGGAGGAGTGCCACTTGCAGAGCACAGCCCCAGAGATCCAGGGACCGACGATGCCCCGTCCTCACCTTCTGCTCCAACCCCAACAGGTGACCCCGCGGCGGAGGAGTGGTCCCCGTGGAGCGTGTGTTCGACCACCTGCGGGGAGGGCTGGCAGACCAGGACCAGGTTCTGCGTGTCATCCTCCTACAGCACTCAGTGCAGCGGTCCTCTCCGGGAGCAGAGGCAGTGCAACAACTCTGCCGTGTGCCCAGGTGGGCTGAGCGCTCCGTGCACCCATGGGCTGGAGGGGAAGGGAGGCTCATGGAGTACTGACAGCCCCGGACATCCCCTTCATGATACTTTCTTGGAAGGAGACTTTTACCCCCTTCCTTCCCTTTTAACAATTATAGTCTCATAGAGAGACCCTTAATGGACCAAGCCCCATTAGACGAGCACTTGTTCTGTATGGTACGGACAGCTCCATGCTATTTAAATGCAATGAGCACAATATATCTTAAAGGCCTGTGCCCCTGGGGGGTGTTTCCAAGCATGAGGCAGACTGGGAAAGAGCAGTGACAGATGACACTTTTGGCTGCTAACATGAGGTACACCATTTCAAAGTCAGCATGAAAAACTCAGCTGCCGGTATGTTCATGTATTGAGCCACCCCTCTCTGCTTTTATCTCTCTTCTTCCACAATTTTGTTGATAAAGCACAATCTGGGGGCCTGGATATTACTTTTGAAGAACCGTGCTGTTAAACCAGGTGTGTTATTCACAACTCCTGACCAGAGACATCATTGTTCAACCCAGTCCTACAAGGGCAAAAACACTGAGCTGGTTCCCATGCTGAATTTTCTGCTCTAGTTATCTCTTATCATGCAAGGTGCCTGATGGCAATCACAAAACATTAGGTTTAAACCTCCCCTTCCTGAGTCTGGTGGATCAGTTAACAACCAATAGAGGACTGGAAAAGCGACTGCATGACTGCATCTTTTAAATTTTTATTTTTTACTGAAGCATTATAGATTTTGTGTTAGCTTCTCCAGATGAAGCTGGAAGGGTGAAGTCCTGAAGTCCCTTAAGAGAGATCGGTACATCCTTGTAACATTTGGCCTCCAGAGATTACAGTGACTAACCTTCCATAAATAAACTGGCCAGATTAGATTAGATTATCTTGGAGAAGATTATGTTAATATAGATTAGCAGGCTTTAGAAGTCTAATTCTTGGAGTTGTTGGTGATGACCTGAGCAGTGTTGGAGCATTGCTGCACAACCCATTTCTATCCTGCTCCTCCAAGCCTCCTGAGCTTTGTCCCTGCAGTGTCACTGCATATGATAGCAATTATGAAACAGGCTACAGCTTTTCTGAGAGCTTGAAAATGCTATAGCCTTTGAAGATTCAAGGAGAAAATGTTGAGCGAGGGAAAAAATGGTGAGAAGTGAGGAAATGATGGTGATGCTGCTTTCCAAAGGGTGATTTTTCTGTTTGTTGTTGTTGTTCCTCTCTAGTTAATTGCATCTTTTCCTCAAAAAAAAAAATGCCCTTTCCCTTGTCTCAACAATCTGAAAAATGCGTTGAATTAAAAGTGCATTTCAATTTATTTCAGGTGGGATGGAAAGTAAAAGATACTCGTTGTCAATACCAAATCACAAAAATAAAATAAAATAAAATAAAATAAAATTACACCATGTTCCTCTTGCAGATTTTAGGCTGGCTTGTTCTTGGCCTTCCCACACTGGCTTCTCACAGGGTGCTCATTTAGAGGGGGTTGATGCTGTGCTCAGTGGGCTCACTCATTTCTCCAGACCTCCTTTGGAAAGGAAACTTAGTTCTTCTGCTTTGGTTGCAGTGCACGGCACCTGGGACGAGTGGTCTCCGTGGAGCCTGTGCTCTTCCACTTGTGGGAGAGGGTACAGGGACCGGACCCGCACGTGCAAGCCCCCGCAGTTTGGTGGGAACCCCTGCGAGGGCCCGGAGAAGCAAACGAAGTTCTGCAACATCGCACTTTGCCCAGGTAAGGCAGTTAGAGATTCGAAGCCTTCCCTCCGGCAGGTCTCCTGGCCCCCAAAGATGCCCACAGGTGGGTCGACAAAGAGCTCTGTAGCTGTCAGTCCCAGCTGAAGGATCACATAGATTGACCTGTTCCAAAAAAAGATCATCTATAAGGAAAGGAGACATCAGAGGAGCAACCAAAAGGCACCTTCTGGGGATATTCAGCTGTTTTAGGCTTGGATTTACCCTGTGTAGTAACTTAATAAGGACACATACCATGGGATGGATCTGTACTGGCTCAGTTATCGCTAACATTTCCACGAACATCTCACATTTCTCGTTTATTATCCCCAACGGATGGTTCAAAACCATGGTGTCCAGCTGGGCTTGTGCAGGAGTGAGTGCTTCTGCCTGCTAGTTGCATACCTGCCTGGATTTTGTTGTCTGTGCAAGTTCTTTCTGTACTGGATCCTGCCGTGGGCAGCAAGTTCAACTAAGAGACTCCTGAGAGCATCCCCTGACATATTTTTCATACTTTTAGGAACTTTTTCCCATCACCTAGATTTTACTTCCAAATGCCTCTTTACTTCCAAATGCCTCTGATTTTCTCTTTGAGACACCAGAAAGAAACCTCCAGACAAAATGGTTTCTGCTCACTGGAAATCCAATTGTGCTCCTGTGGTTTCCTTCCCCTGAACCAGAGAGGCCCTGGGTATATCACAGAGCCTCCGTTAATTTAGCTGGGGGTTTCCTGGTGGACGCGATCAGAACACAAGGGAGCTCCCCAGCACGCCTCCCCTCTCCCAGGATAATGTCAACTGACACTTTTCAGGTTTAATGAGAATCATTATGAGAAATTATGATGTCCCCAGAGGAGGAGAGGGACTGTGGGAGTGATGAGAACTTTGTGAAAACATTTGTGAGAAACCTCCTGGCCTTTTCTGCCTGGTTTTCACCCCAAGTAACTATCCTTGGATTCCTGGCTGCCGTCCAGAAGGCTCTCCTCAGAATAACGACTTCCCAGGCATCAAATTGGCTCTGTCATAAAAAGACAAATTGAAGAAGTCAGATGTGGCATTGCTTGGGCAATAAAGCATATCCTGAGTTAACGTTGAGCCATAATTAATTTAAATGCAAATAAATATGTGGATACGCTGTCTCAAACAAAACGGGGAAGGGGGAGGAAAGACAGGCAGCTCAACAGAAAGACTTCAGCTCTAATTAATGCCACAAAGGCAATCAGTGGCTTTGCCGTGCCAAATGAGTGCAGCTCTGGGGGACTCATTGAAGCACAACAATGGGCGCTGCTCAGCGCTCGACACGCCAGACATCCGTATCGCTCCTTCCCGCCCCGCTCGGAGGATTTATTACTGCTGCCGATAAAAACGTTTTGCTCAGGGACAACGGAGCTTTTGTACCTCTGGAGCAGTAGATATCGCCGGCTGAGTCCCAAGTCCTTCAGAGGAAAAGAAATCAGGGGGAAGACAATGGAAGTGTCTGCGCAGGCTGCACAATGCAGGCTCCAAGGAACTTCTCTGATGGACTCGTTGGGCGGTATGGTGACAGCAGTGAATGGTCTTTGATGGGTTTATGATGGAGATCCCTCAGCATTTGCCCAAGAGGCATCCTTACATCAGTGCACATGGCTGGAGATGCAACATGGCCATCTCGACTTCCCCATTTTTTAAATATCTTTACAATTACAGCCCAGGAATAAATGAGATCTCATCTAAAAGGAAATTCCCAGCTCGCTCTCTCCCATTGAATGAGCAATTTATAGATGTGGCACTTTTCCTTTTTCCCATCTCCAAAAGCTCATAGTGGTGGTAGGATTCCAACAACTACAATCATGGTAGGATATGGCAATAACAACTTTTTTTTTTTTTTTTTTTTTTTTTGGTAAAAGCAATATTTACTTTGGGAACTGCAGTACCACCTTTCCAATATCAGTGACCACTGGCGATGGGCAAGCACTGTAAGTTCATGGCAACCAGCAACACTTCCTCCAGTCACAGGAACTCATTTACACCTGCTAGGACCTACCCTGTGGCTTTTGGGATCAGTTCCAGAGAGGAATCAACCACCAGCCACCACCTCTTGCATTTCCCCTCCTTGGCGCTGATAAGCATTGACATGATAATTTGAATTATGCACGATGAAAGCATCAAGTTTGGATTGCCAAAAATGGGCACTTTTTGGAAGTACCTTTGTGCCTGATTTTCAGACCTTCCAAGCTCACATGATACCGTAACAGTTGCTCATTTGGATATTTTGACATTTTCTCACATGCTTGAAGACAAAGAGCCACTCAATTGCTATGGGGATTATTTGGGGCCGTGCAGAGCCTTGCAGATGACACAGGGGACCAGGCTGCATATATTTTTCTTGGTCTGATAAACAAAGTGAAAGAAAATGAGCTGCAATCTACAGCAATGTGATGCAAGCCAGAATTCAGACTTCCCTGTGATTCAGTTGTTGTTTTTTTTTTTTTTTTTTCTGAGTGAGAGCTAACAGTTAATGAGAGCTAAACAGAGCATGATGACCGCTGCTAATGAGAAAAAGCGCTCCAGGAATAGCAGACTGGGTGATAGATCTGATGATCAGGGACCAATTAGGGTGTGAGTGCCACACTTGGGAATGCCTCACACTGCACCACGCTAATAAGATGCATTCATGTTTCTTTCCAAACCTGTCCCTATCATAACACCTCTCTTTTTCCTCCCTTTCCTGTTTAATTATCAGAGATGTTGCTGTGTGGAGACACATCAAGCCTGTCAGTGTTAATTCAGCTGTGACAGAAGGGTATTGGCCACACACTCTGCTTGTGGTCTTCTTCTTGTCACCACGCGCTCTGCTTGTGGTCTTCTGTTGGAGCACACCTTTACTCTGAGATTTTCCTGGCTGGCAGAGTGAATTCCTCTCAATAACAGTGTGATCTGAGCTTGTGCTTGAAGGGTTTCCTCTGCAAAGCAGAGCATCTGAATGCTTGAGGAGCCAGACTCATTCATTGCTTTGGACTAGTCATAGTGAAAAACGGGTTCCCTCAGAAAGTAAATTGACCAAAATGGGAAATAGAATTATAAAATAGTAGAATCATTAAGGTTGGAAAAGACCTCCAAGATCATCTGGTCCAAATGTCCTGGTAACTGGTGGATTCCTTCAAAAATTTCACTGAAAACATGATCCACACTCTATTTTTGTGTTATGTTGTAACTGGAAATATTAATAGTTTGGAGTTTTTTATTGGAATATGTAATGTCAATAATCTCAACTTTTCTGGTGTTATGAACATAAACATCAATGTTTTATGGCGCTTGCATCCTGGCAGGACGTAACATACCAGCCAGAGGTTGCAGAGGGTCCCAAGACATTGCCATTACCACACTTGTCTGAACTTTGTCCCGATGATCCTCTCCCTCTAACACTCTCTGTGACTCCAGTTTGTCCTCCCCTGCCTCAGTCCCTTGCAGGCACAGGCCAGAGACTCTTCTACGTGCCTCCTTCCAGAGGGAGCGATTTTCACATTCCGCTTTGTTTTCTCTCTTTGGGCCACTCAGTGGACGGCAACTGGAACGAGTGGTCGAGCTGGAGCTCCTGCTCAGCCTCCTGCTCCAACGGCACGCAGCAGCGGACGAGGGAGTGCAATGGGCCCTCCTACGGGGGAGCCGAATGCCAAGGGCACTGGGTGGAGACCAGAGACTGCTTCCTACGCCAATGCCCAGGTCAGCGGACAATGACTTTTCCTCCCTTTCTCATGTCATCCTTCTCTGCAGTCCCAGGTAGGCTTTTATAAACCCCCCTCCAGTTTCCCCTGGGGAAGAGTTGCGTAGTTTTCACCAGCGATGCAGTAATAAGGAGGTAAGGAGGCTAAGGATCATTACCTACAGACCATGCACCCCAAAATCTATAGTTGGCAAATGCTCCAGGAGACCCCAGACAGCCGAGTAATTATCCATAGAGAACATGTCTTTCTGACTAATTGGGTCAGCAGGTGTGAAAAATATTCTTGCCTACAAACAAGGCTTAGATATCTAGAAGCCTTCAAGATTAATCAGGACCAATTTTTCTTGCCATGCATTCCCTGGCACTTTTCCTGGCTCTTGTTGGGTGCTCCATCCCTGTTAGCCCATAAGACTGAGGAGTGGACACCCGAGATGTCACCAAATAGAGCACAAGAGGTTGGTGCTGGCCCTTTTCTTCGGTAATTCCCTTCCACTGCTTGGAGAAGAAGAGAAGGATCTCTCCCACCCTCTAGCAAGGAATTATTTGACTTGAGGTGACCTGTTAACTCCTAATTAAAATCCAAATATGAATCAGAAGACTTCGGTTCTTCTTCTATTTCTGTCACTGAGTTGTTGCTTCTTGTCTGTGATGAAGCAGAGGAGAACATTTTTCTACCTTGCAGGCTTGTTGTGAGGGCTAATTAAAATTTTTGTAGTGCTTTGATAAAGGCCATTGTTAATGCAAAAGAAGTAGCATTTCCACTGAGTCTGTAAAGATGCTTGGAGAAGATACGAGGAAATGAGACAACAACTTAGCCTCTTGCAATAACTCTTTCCAAGGTACGTGAAACCATAGTGCAGTGGAAATGGCTGGAGCAGGGGTTATTTGATGTTTCTCCATGGTTTTTCATCTAGAGGTTCTCTGCTGGTCCCTTTGCGTTCATTTTCACATATACATCGTGCACCCCAACCAAATGCCAACTACGGACTTTGGCTGGTAGATGCAGCTGACCACCAGATTGAGTCTCTGTTGGCCCTGAAAGTATCCATGGTCAGAGCCCCAGATCTGAGCAGGGCTGGTGTTGTGGGGTGAGGATACTGAGGAGGAACACCAAGAACACCCCTCACTCATTAAAGGACTGCCCCAATGGGAAAGAGGATGCACTGATTCTGTGTCTGTAGAGGATCAGACAATGATTCAAGGCAGGAGACCTGCCTTCACACCAACCCATGCTCTACTCATCCTACCTTCCAGTGCTCGCCTTGGGAAGTTGCCTCCTTCTGTTGCAGATGACGCTGGGGATGTTTCAGGCTGTTTCTCTCCTCTTTTCTTATCTCCAGTGGATGGGAAGTGGCAAGCCTGGGGCGTGTGGGGCAGCTGCACCACCACGTGTGGAGGTGGGACCCAGCGACGTGACCGGGTGTGCTACGGCCCCTTCTTCGGCGGAGAGTCTTGCCAGGGCCCCAAGGAAGAGTACAAGCAGTGCAACGACAGGAGGTGTCCTGGTACGTACCCCAGACTCCTCACACCCTCCTTCACACCGAGGGGTTGGGAATTTTGGGAAAGGGTGCTGAGCCCCGTATGCAACAAGGAGATGTGATCACGTTTGACCTTGCCCATTACCCAGGCACAGGACACATCAAAGTCTGAGTTTAATTCTTGCTGAAGTCAGTGTGACCATGACCATGAGCCAGTGGACGTTTGATTAGTCCCACTGGTCTAGACTTCATATTTTTCATTTTTTTTATTGACATAGAGACATAAGAGTGAAAGAGACTTTCAGAGCAAAAATTAGTATCAGAGTTTTGAGCCCATGAAATATTTGAGTGTGGAGGATGATGCAGGGTTTCCCACCTTTTACCTGTCCTCTGGGAGACTCGCATGCCACTGGCAGTTTTTAAAAGAGACAGATGTGTGCAGATCCATCAGAACCTTGCTCATTCTCATCCTTCTCCAGCTACAGCCATAGGAACAGCATCTAGTTGAGAAAAAGGGTGTAAAAGCCCCGATGGAGGGCAAGGGAGCTGTAGGACAGAGGAAAAGATGGGTTTTAATGAGAAAAATAAGCAGAAGGAAAAACAAGTTGGAATGCTTCTATCTGTTTCCCATGCAGTGTAAAACAACAGGCTGGCACACCATTTCTATTTTCTTTCTTAGTCTGGGTTGAAGTCCCTGCTGGTGAAACCGCTGGTGGGGAATCAATGGCCTGTGTGATATTGGCAGGCAGACTGCATTGATCGTAACAGGCCCTGATTTTTGACCGAGAGGGCAATTAATTGTTGGAGCAGCTCGGTGAGCAATGGCAGAGATTGTCATGGTGGCATCCTGACTGTCCCCGTGACGAGAGGGTGTCTCCCAAAAAAATGGGCTGCAGCTCAGCTCGGAGGTAGCGGATTTGGTGCAGATGCTTTTGGGGATGGAGGTGTGATGGTCAGGACATCTGACCCCCAGAGCCCCGTGCAAACTGCTGAAGACAGATAAAAGCCAAAGCACTTCAGCACAAAAGTTTCACCCAGTTTAGCCAGAAGATAACAGCACAGTCACTCCTCGCAGCTCCGCTGTAATAAAAGACATCACCTCCTCTTACAAGCTGTGCCTCTCAATTAGCAGAGGCGGGTGAGAGTCTCTCCTAACTCAGCCGTAAAGCTCTCCTTCGCCACGGAAAGGCTTAGCACCAGGTCGTCTGGTGGTGTCTACAGAGTGATGCTGATTCAGTTCAGCTTCAGCGTGTGCCAGCTGGGGCCCTGGCAGAACCAGCCCAATCTTTTCTTCTGTGTCCTCAGGGGCCGATGCCTTCACGGTGCTCAAACGAAAAAGGCGCTGAGCCCCGCTAGGACTCAAAACCAGAAGGGTCTTACTGCAGTTGTTAATTTGCAGGGGGAGGAAAAGGCGGGGAGCCGTCAGAGGCTAAAAATAAACCCGCTCGATTTGTTCTCGAGAAAGTATCAAATGCCGGCATGATTTGATCTGAGCAGAAGAATTTAGCTTAATTGGGTTAGTTATTAAAATCTCTCAGTGCAAATAGGTTACTCTGGCAAAAGGGATATTGTGATGAAGCAACATCAAGAAAACGAAATAAATAAATAAATAAATAAAAGGATTAAATGATTCTCTCCTGGCCTGGGAATTGCTCCTGCACTCACTGGCAAGAGCCAGACAATCAGTGTACTTCTAAAGAGCATCTCTGATCCACAGCATCCCTCAGCGGCCCCCAGGGAGACTGCAGGGGTGCGAGCCAGGGCAGCTTCGAGAGGTCAGGGAATGAGCAAGGGGAGGTCAGATGTGAGCTCCCTCTCTGCTTTTAGACATGCTGTTACATGCTGAAGGTGTTAGAAGCTTCCCACCCCATGTCCCAAACCCTCCTTTGGACAACAGTTCCCTGTGGAGGATATGTGACCACGGCCAAACCACTGGGCCAGGAGTTTTGCATTCATCTCCCTGGCCTACAACAGGCTCCGCAGGCGACAACATGCTGGTCCAAACTGGGTGGCTTAATCTCACTGTCCTACAGCTCCTTGCCAACAGGTTGGAAATAAAACTGCCACTTTTCTGCCCATTTTCTGCCTTATCTACTGAAGTCATGAGCTGCTGGCACAGGGACTATTTCTGTATATGTGCAGAGCACAGCAGGGATCCCGCTTGCCCTGTGGGATTTTATTATAATAGTGATTACTCAAAAGGGAATTTTAAAACAGGAGGAAACATCTGTTTTCAAGCAGGGAGCATAACTTGTTCATTATCAGCGTCTCCTGGATGCACCAGGGAGAAATCTGTATTTGAAATGCAGCTGGGGCTGGAGACACACGGTCTTGGGGCTTGACTCCAGGTGCTGCGATATGTAGGCAGCTTGTTGGGTCCTCTCTGAGTTCTTCAAAGCAGCAAGATTTGTTTTGCCCATAATCTTGGTTTGGAGCCTTTCCCACAGCCAGTTTGGTGCTCTGGCTAGTTCCAGAGCAATGTCCATCCCCAGGGATTTGCTCCTGACACAGACCCTAAGTCATCACATCTACGTGTCCCTTATCAAAGGAGACCTTCAGGGTCATCCCTGCCCAGCAGATCCCTTGGGAGCAGGACGACAACTCCAGCCCCCCATCTATTGCTTTATGGCAAATGTACGTTTTCCCTGCAACTTTGGCACATCTCTACTGGCATCACGGGACCTTGGCATGGACAGAACTTTCCTACATGGGAAGGGAGCTCAGCAGGCAGCTGCCCAGCTCCACGGCTGGTTGCCCTTGGCTTTGGCTTTGGCTTTGGCTTTGCAGCTGCCACTCCTGGCCAGACACAGGCACGCTCTCAGCTTTCTCTTTACTGGTAGATTTAAATGCACAATAAATAAATATGTTACTGAAAACCATTAAATATAATTTTCCCTTTCCCCACCCTCAGGAGTGATAAATAGCTTCAGCACCCTACTCATGGTTCCCTTCATTTAATGAAACCCCCCCTTCTGTGATGGATGCATTTTCTCAAGTCCCACAGACTCTGAAGCCAACTCACCTCTACTCAGAGAAGCATCCAAAAACCTTCTCTTTCCAAAGGGATTTTTCTGTAATGCCTCTAAACATCTTTTGCATATTTCTGCAGTCCTCCTGGACTCTGCAGCACTGTTTGGAAAGGAGCTGCTAATGCAAATCCAGCCTGTTCGTTCTTCCTGCATCCTCGGATAAAATGGTAGCAGACAGAGTGCCTGAATGAAGCCCACCCAAGGAATATATCCACTTTTTTTTTTTTTTTTTTTCCTACTTGTTTTTTTTCCTTTGCACCTACTCCAACTTATTTATGCAGAGCCTCTTTTTAGCCACATCCAGCCCCAAACCTGTGTGGTGACCCTGATAGGTGGAAGGAATCAAGTTTGGAGCCTTGAGGTTCACCCCCAAAAGCTGGACATCTCACCTTGAAATGAGAGAAGAAAACTCTTTAGCAGGGTGTAGCAAGAGTAGCTTTCCTCCGAGGCAGGGCAGGCATCTAAGAGGACTTTCCTGGGTTGTTACAGGTGTATTAATGAGCTGATTCTCAGGCTGGTCAGAGTTTGCAGACAGGCAAAACAAATCCCAGAGGGCTTAAAGTGGTTTTGCCATTTTTTTACCCTACAAAACTCTTCCCTCTGGGCTGTGCTCCCTTCTTTCCTCTTTCCATCCCCGTTTCCACATTCCTCCTGATCAGGAGGCTTTACCAACAGAGTTTTCCCTTCCTTGCAGAACCCCATGAGATCTGCGACGAGGAAAGCCTTGCCTCTGTGGTTTGGAAAGAGACGCCCGCTGGGGATGCCGCAGCTGTCCGGTGTCCTCGCAATGCTACCGGTAAGGATGTCTGCGTGCCTTGGCCGGGGAGATGTCCCACCTGCAGTTCATCCTTCATCCTTTGCCTCCTAGTGAGGACAGCCTGGATGTGGGAGGAGAGGATGAGCAATGGGCTATCTGCCCTTTGCTCAAGGCTAAGTGAGCTCTCTATGGGTTTCTGTGGTTCCTGACCGTTTAACAGCAACATCTTGATCCATATTAGACACTCTGAGGTGATGTCCCACCCAGCTACTGCCTAATCCTGGAACAGTTTCACTATCAAGGGCTGCTGTAGTACGTCCACCCAATTGCTCTGCAGAAGCAGGCTGGGCTCTACAAGTCCCCTAATATTGGGCATCACTGCTGACCACAGAAGAAGTTGGTATCTGAAAGGACAAAATCTAAAATGCATTGCCAACTCACACTTAGATGCTTTCCACTCTTGTTTAGGAGCCACAGCAACTCTCTCAGCTTATATCCACATGCTCTGGCCACAGTGGTGAGAGGTGATAGTGCCTGGGCATCCTGGCGTTATCTGTTGTGGCTGCAGCCACGTGTTCCCCAGGGAGTGGAAAGCAGGGGAGAAGGCTCCAGGAGATGTTCTGGTGGTGGAGATTGTCCTCTGATGGATGTTTCTCACTCCCAGGCAGGATCAGAAATGGGGCAGTGGTGTCCATAATGAGCATAAAGGTTTTATTCTGTTTGAGTGGGGTTGTTGGACACAGGAAGCCCTGCACCTCTCTGATTCATGCACCCTGGGAGGCTCAGAGTCATTCCAAACGCTAGCCTAGAAGAAGGGCCCTATCCATAGGTCACTGCACCATTTCTCAGTAGCAATGGAACTGTGGACCCAGCAAAGCCTGCTCCTTGGAGACTCTCCAATGGCAGTGTAATTGCTTGGGCAAGGCGATTCCTGTCCGCTGTCTCCTCGCCGATACGCCTGTTCCTCTGCATCGCATGTGATTGCCACCGCACAACCCACTGCAGGCTGACGCTGAGGAAAGGCCTGGGGGAGGACTGCGGGCAGCTTTCAGAGATTCTCAGCTGATGCAAGGATGGTGCTGTTGGATATTTTTGCTCGTTGAGACTGTGTAGGCAGCAGAAGGCAGCGTGGCTGGTTTAGCTGCAAGTTCCAGAAAGTGCCGCCTGGGGAGGCTCGTGGGACTTCCAGAAGCAGGGAGAAACCTGCCCTGATGGGCACATTAAACCTGCTTTTACCTTGGCCAGCTGTGTCCCAGCTGTTAGGTTTTGTTTTCATTTGCATCTCTTTCATTGGCCTGCCCCTCCATAAGAAAATGAAGGGGAAGGAAATGCACATAACCTCTTCCGAAATGTGCATAACCTCTCCAAAATGTGCATAACCTCTCCAAAATGCACATTACTTCTCCCAAAACACACATACCTCTACCCCTATTGCTCGAGCACTTGCAGATGTCCTTGCTGCCCTTTGTGCTACCAGCATTGACCAGTTCTGGGGGGCCTCCGTGAAGGTGCTGGGCTTTTCATCCATCTGCCCCCACTCCCATGCTCTTTCTTTCCTCTTCTAGGGCTGATCCTTCGAAGATGCACTTTAGATGAAGAAGGGATAGCTTACTGGGAGCCTCCAACCTATGTCAAGTGTGTTTCTATTGATTACAGGAACATACAGATGCTGGTAAGGCAGACAGACTTCAACGCCTGATGAGTTTATGATCCCCCCCAAATATTCCTTACACTGTTAGAGGTACAAAGAAGAAGGAAAACAGCATTTCTACATGAAAGGGAGATGCCAGCTCTGCCCTGCTTTTGTCTTACTGCTTTTGTCTGCCTAGTTTGTGATACATGGGCTCTCCACCGGTAAGGGATGGTTCCCCACTGGGTATTTTAACATCCAGCCTGACAAAATCCAGGTCCTACCAGGTCTTCCGTATCACATTATCCATAAGAATGACTGTGATTGTAACACTTTTAAATAAGCCACTTATTTTTCATTAGTTTTACAGTTATTACTGTGATGAATTCTCCTGTTTCTGCTGGTCTTCTGTGGCTTGCCTTAAAACAGCATTGCCTTTATGAGAACTGTTCTTTTCTTGTCAGAATGAGCTGCAGTCTGTTCCAAGATAGTTCCAGACTAGTTATAAGAAAACAAGGTTTTAGGGAAAAAAAAAATAAAAAAAATCTGCTAGCTGGCCTTAGGTTAGCAGCAGAATAGTGTCTGTGTGGTAGAGTAACCTCTTCTGAACATATACACTTTTTTTATCTTTTTTTTTTTCTTGTGGGCATACCGAAAATTTGACTTCTGCTCTTCTGTCATTTTAAAAATATCGCAGGCTTTCAGGTCAGCAGAGATTGTTAGATTCATCTAATCTGTGCTCTGAATTGCAAGGAAGGTCACAAACCTTCCCCCAGCAATTCCTTCAGTGAGCTCATTAACTGGGCTTTGACTGTCACTAACGTGCTTGTCATCTTTCCCTCTGCTCCTCAGACCAGGGAACATCTTTCCAAAGCTCAGCGTGGGCTGATGGTAGACGGGCTGTCAGAAGTGATCCAAAACCTTGTGGAAATCTCCCAGGATGGGACCAGCTACAGTGGGGACTTGCTGTCCACCATTGATGTACTCAGGAACATGACAGAGATCTTCCGTAGGGCTTATCACAGCCCGACTTCTGGGGATGTGCAGGTGAGCTGAGTTGCATATCCTGGCTGGCAAGGCTGGGTTGCAGGGGTGTGTGCATGCCCAGGGCTCAGGACTGGATTACCTCCTCTTGAGCTGATTCAATGCTGCTGAAAAGCCGGAGTATTTTCCACCTGAGCAAAGTGTTTCTGCGTGTTAACAACCCCTCCCTTTAAGGCTGGTTCTCCCCGGCTTATAGAGGCAGAACTTGAAAACCAAAGTCACTCTGAACTATTTCAACTCGATAGCACTTACTAGGGAGTCTCATTGATATGAGAGCACTCTTTGGAAGGGATTGCAGCCTAATGACTACAGGTAAGATGATCCTGTGGTATTGGGTAGCTGGATATTGATGAGGGAAAATGTCTGTGCTTCTCACCCTAGGATTTTACTTTCAGCACCTGCATGCAGAGTGGCTACAAGATATGCCCTTGGGATAGGTCATCACTACACGGCTTGAAACATTAAACTGATCCAAAAGGATCTGCAAAGGATGGTAAAGCTAGAGGGAAAATAAAAATAAAAATAATTTTTTAAAAAAATCAATGGTCCTGAAAGATCTTGTCTCCTTCCTTCTCTTTGCATGCTGCATGGTCAAAGGTACGACCATGCATAGCACTCTCTTGATCCATCACTGCTTCTCTTTCCAAGCCACAGAAAAGAAATGAGGATGATTCCCTATGCTGGAAAAAAAATGAAATAGTAGGAAATGGGATGAGAATTGATTTATACAAGGCAAGATTATCTGTTTTTAATCAGTTTCTGGCAGACATCTCTTTAATCTGCTCTTTAAAATCTTCAGTAATAGAGACACTTTCCCAGTCCAGTGCCTTAGCAGGTATAGCAGTTAGAGTGAAGTCCTTGGGAAAAAGGCTTCTGTGTAATCTGAATTGCTATCAACATCCCTGGGGTCAGAGGCCTGTGAAATGCACCAGGAGCCTTTGGGAACAGGACCTTGAGAAGGCTCTTGGAGCACAGGTGATGTTCACGTGTTCTTGTGCACCTCCATGTCCTTCCTCGAGTGGGTCACATTTGGCTAACTACCCCTTTTTTCTTTTGTCTCCCTTCTCCAGAACTTCGTCCAGATCATCAGCAACCTTTTATCAGAGGAAAACCGAGAGAAATGGGAAGAAGCTCAGCTGGTATGAACCTTCAGCACCATTTGTGGAACGAGTCAGGGCTTCAGCATAGGCTTAGGCCATGATAAGGGAAATTTCAAGGGTCTACCTGTCTCTTGCCCATGACGGGCTGTGTGTGACATGAATCTATTTCAGCCACAAACCACAAAACATCTCCATCTACCAGTGTCATTCTTCTCTGATAACTTGTTATGATGAAAGACACAAATAACCTGGATGTGGTCAGCTCTGATCAGCTTCAGAGTTGACCACCTCTGAAGGAGTTACTCCCAACCAGCTGATACATCCAACTGGTCTTTTGGGTGATCTCAATGCCAGGCTGAGTCACATTTATGGAGTAACTCAGGAAGCCACAGGATCTCAACCCTAATCCAGGGTCTCTACATGAGTATAAGGAAAAAAAAATGTGGTGAATACCAAATTTTGGGTAGTTCTCGGAGATAAGCTGGGTTTGGAGTTGATCATGCTCCTGGCTTGTTATAATTCTTGTCTTCTCCTGTTGCCAAGATAAAGCAGTGGGATTACATGGGTCTGAGTTTCTGGCTACAAAGATGCAGGACAGGCAGGATTTTCCTAGTTCAGAACTATGCTCTTCTCATCTGAGCTTCTGGTTCTGTTCAACGTAAGATGAGCAAGGGGTCATTTATATTTTTTACTTTCTTTCTCTCGTCTCAAGGACTGGGATCCTACTGAATAATTCTGTAGCTATACCTTTCCATACCTGGGGGAGGAGGTGACGTGGTTTGTTTTTCTGTCCATGCCATGCTTACACTTTGTCTTTTTTGTCCCATTTGCACTCTTTGCTTGAGTAAGATTCTTTGTCCCTATTCCTTGTCCCTTTCCTGTCCCCTTGGTGAGCTCTTAGGCTGCTTAATGTCTTCATCTTGCTGCAGGCTTTGGGGATTCAGAGCAAAATGATTCTGCCTCAGACCAGCAGCAGCTCTGGTGAATGGGCCAGTGGTAATGCTCATTCCTTCCATGTCCATTCCTCATTATTGCACCTGGGAACAAAAACACTAGCTCACTTTGGTCACAGCCTAAAAAATAACCTGGGCAAGGAATGTAACTTAGCCTTTGTGAAATCAGCCCTCTGGAAAGGTGTGGATCAGAACATGGCTGCCCCTTTCTAACCACCTTTCATTTCTGTGAAAGTCATCGGAGAAGTCTGGAAATACTAAACAAACAAGAAAAAAAAAAAAATGATTTTACACAAAAAATCAATATTCACCCCAAACAGGGAAGTCCTCTGGGAAGGAGCCTTCCCAGCAGGGACACACTCAGTAGTAGTCCAAAACGTGAGACAGGACCCTCAGCTGTGCTACGATTCCTTCAACAACAAAACCTCCACCAGGAGCTGCGCAGCCTTGTGGACCTCTCCTTCTCTCTGTTCTCCTGAGATCTCCTGTTTTCCTGATGCATTTGGATGGCATGCTCTGGCTCCAGGAGCAGCAAGGGACCAAATGCTCAATTTCAAGCCTCCAGGTGTGTGTATATATTTCAGAACAGTGCCGAGGAAACTGATGAGTTGTCATGACAACAGGGAAATCCTATTGATCCCCGTAGAAACAGCTGCATCTCACTCCCTGTAGCAATTTGTTCCCATAGGCTTTCCCTGTATGATCTCTTTGCACCGATAGATGCTGCCAGCATTACAGCAACCTGCACAAGGAGCAAGACCATGATGAAAATACCATGAAGAAAACGTTTACCTGGCCCTTCTTTTAGTTGAAATGGTGATGACAGCCCAACACCGTGGCTTTAGGACAGAAGCTGCCCTCAGAAATGTTCGGTCACTGGATGTTAAAGAGGCTTCAGCAGTCTCTGTCCTTCCCGCTTAAAGCTGATGGAGCAAACTCAGGCTTCGTGTTTCACAAGGTTAACCAGTCCTTTTGAAATGAAGGCTTTGGCTCCCAATTTCTTCATTCAAAATAAAACCAATTTCATTACCCTTTCACATTCCAGTGCCCTGCCAACTCCCAGGCAGAGGTGTTGTCCAAGGGAAAAAAAAGTAATAATAAAAAATAAATATAAATAAAAGAAATGAAATAAATAAGGAAAACCTTCGAATTGAGAAGGCCTATCATGTTTTTTGGGAAGGTTGAGCTGGCCATATAATATGGTCTTATCATATATGATATAAACCTGATCGACAATGGAGTTACTTTGACTTTGTGATTTCAATATAGCTTAAAAATAACTTCTTAAAAATAGCTTCTTCAGTTGCTCCTCCTTATGTGTACACCTGCTGTACTGGCAGGACTGTTTGATCTGACCCTGATACGGTTTTATTCCCACCAAGCTTCTTTTGGCTGGCCAGACAGAGGGACACGCGTGGCCACCCCTGTGCACTCCTTGCCCATCTCTCGCCAGCTCAGCCTTCCTTCTGCCTCCGTCCCATCCTGCTGTCCTCAGCTGCCCCTTCCACTCTGATCAGTCACCTCGGGAGGTCTGAATTACGGTGAGGATCTGCGAGCATGGAAAGCGATGGAAAAGAGAAGATATAAGGAGCTGAGATGCTTTTCTTTGACCTCCCGTGGTGGTTGCTCAGCCCTGTAGGCAGTTGTGCCTCGAGGAAGGCAGGCAGTCAGCACAGCTCATTGAGGGGGGATTATCTTTTATGAAATCAGCCACTGCTTAACCAGTAATTGTTTAACACCCTTATGTATGCCTGGAAAAGAAGAGTTATTGCCAATGTCTTTATCATGTGGGGAACACCAGGAAAGGAAAGAGAAAAGACACCAAGGCTCTGACACAGCCTGGGCAAGAAGCAGCTTGGTTTTCTGGAGAGTGAGGTGCTGCCAACAGAATGGGAATGCGTGAAAATGGACCACAGTGCTTTTCTGCAGAGAAAAAAGTGATCTGATGCCTGGAATTTGACATTAGGCCCTGGAAGTCCTTGTTAAGCACATGTTTGTTGGACCATTTTTGCTGGGATATGGTCTCCCTTTGTGGTGGTTTCTGACTCAGGTCAACAACTGGCTGACATAAGTGTCAGAGATGTGGTTCAGTGAACCATGATAAAGTTACCAAGAGAAGATATGATGGACTGTATTAAATATACAAGCAACCCCCAATCACTTTTCTACCTCTTCTCCTGCTCACTGGAAGGCATGAATTTAAAGCTGCAGCTGCCTCTGGTGTTGGGTTTAACCAAAGTCATTCAAAAGGCTTTTCTTCCAGTGTTGTCATGTCTGTGTCACTAAACACAGCCTGATTTACCTCAGGAAGAAGGTTTAGGGGCTGGATTCCTGCCTTTAAGGATGCTCTTCCCTCCCTCCAGGAGAATTTAACTCTGGATTTCTTTGAAGTGCCCCAGGGCGTCCTGATCTTTGACCTAGAGAAAGGCTCAGACCGAACAACCATTGGAAATCCAACAGAGATCAAGAGCATAAGCCAACAGAGATCTCCCCACTCTCACCACCCTGCTGTACACCTCTTTACTAGTGTGTCTCATCAAACCGAGGTATCCAAATGTCCCTGAGATGCTCCGGGTGGAAGGGAAAGCGGTGAGCCTCCCTTTGGTTCTGTTCCCTGCTTCTCCCTGGAGATCCTGTTGTGCTGCTTTATTTCTCCACATTTAAGAAACGTTCTCCCAAACATGCCCCCCCAACAACAAGCCTAAAAACCAGCCTACTAGAAACCTGCTCTTTGTGCATGCCAACAGTGTAGGCTGGAGCTTTTGGGTAATAACAAAATTAACTGTCCTGGAGGGGGAAAGGTCTGGTGAGCTGCCTCTCTGGAGGTTATTTATATGCAACCTTCCTCCGACTCTACACATTCATGGCTTTCTGAAGCCAGAATGTGTTTCTCAGACCAAACATTGCAGTACCTGAGGGTCAGGGAGGTCTAAGGTTTGAGAGAGGCTCTCAAGATTTGACATAGGGCAGATATTCAACACTGACCACTCTTCACGTTCTGATGAGACGTCTCTGGAAGGGCAAATTGTCTCTGGCAGTAGAGATAATCTTGAGGAAGAAGATGATGATACCATAGTTTACCTGCTCCAGACAACCCCTGATATTTCTCTTTGATTTGCTCAGTTTTATCAATTACCCTTTCCTATCTTTTTTATTATTATTATTCTAGGCTTCCTTAGCATTTCTCAGCCCTCGTTTTCCACAGCTCCATAATATTCTCTTATATCTAGTGCATGCTTCCAGTACCAGTGTGAGGACAAAAAACCTTTGCCTTCAGATAAACTCGTGCTGGACTTTTTGTTATCCGTGCTACCAAGTGTTCTCCTTCTCTCTGCAGATAGGGCCAAATGCCAAGGAGCTGTTCAGGTTGGTGGAGGATTTCATTGATGTCATCGGCTTCCGCATGAAAGATTTCCGGGATTCCTACCAAGTGACGGACAACCTGGGTGAGCTGATGTGCACTCCTCGTGTGTAGACCCCAGGAAGCTGTAATTGCAGGGCAAGATGTATAACCCGAAAGGTGGGGAGGGAAGGAGGGCAGCCAGCGGGTGGTGGAACATCAAAATGTCTGGGGAAGAATGTGGATGGACAGAACTATGCAGTGGCTTTTCTCCAAATAATCAAGGACTTCACCCTGAAGAAGATCATGGAGAGATTTGAGAGATATCTATAGAACCGTGAATGGAGAACAGATGACAAACTGGGAAGAATTAAGCTGCTTCCTTGTATTTTTTTAATACAAGAGCCGCACAGCAGCCAATGAAGTGATCAGGCAGCAGGCGAACAGCAGGCAGCGTTTGATTTATGCTGTACGCACAATCGCAGCATGGAGCTTGGGGCCGGAGGATGCTGCAGAAGCCAAAAAGTACAGATGGGTTCGTGATGGGATTAGGAAAATGCACAAAGGAGAGGTACATTGGTGGCTGTTAAAGTTGATGGTCTGGATGCAGCCTTTAGATGAGGAAGTCTGCTGACTGCTGGGAGGACAGGTCCAGAGAAGTCTTGGCTTTCTCTTTCTTGCACTTCTCAAAGGAGATGCTACTGGCTACTCCTGGAGATGTGGTGTGGGAGCAGAAAGACCTCTCTTCTGCCAGGTTTAGTGCAGCCAGGTCCATTTCACTGAGCAGAAGTATGAGACCAAGTAATTCATGTCACCCAGAGCTACTGAGATCCACCCTCATGGTTCTGCTACCCGATTTCCCACTGTTGCCTCCAGTGGGTTTTTCAGCATGTGTGAATTTGTTGAGGCTGGTCTGGCTTACTGCTTTTATCTGTTGCTTCCCTCTAGTCCTCGGCATTCACAAGCTGCCCGCTAATGCAGCCACTGACATCACCTTCCCCATGAAAGGCTGGAGGGGCATGGTGGACTGGGCCAAGAATTCAGAGGACAAGGTCACTGTCTCCAAGAGCATCCTGTCTTCGGGGCTGGCAGGTAGGCAGCACAGTCAAAGCACTCCAGGAGAAAATGTCTTCTTTATTTTCTAAGAGAGGTTCCTTCCTTTTGGCTGATCTTCAAGCTCTCCTCCCAGCTGAGCTGGCTCACAAAAGCTCACCATAGCATTGCTGAGTGCAAATAAAGCTTTTAAATGGGGTTAGACCGAAGGCTGAATGTGAACGTCTTGCATAAGTTCAGGAGCAGGCTTAGCGCCTGGGTTTGGATGTTTGCCTTCTCCTAAATCAGCAGCATGTTTAAAACAGAGCAGGCGTCAGCACAAAAAATCAGGGCAACACTATCTTGATGATTGCTTCTTCCAAGGCTTCTGAACCTGAAAAGAAGTGAAAAAAACCTTGTGTGTGCACAGGGTTGCTCTGGTTTTGGTGCATACGGGTTCTGAGCTCCATCCACAGTCATCTTCAGGGCATGTTGAAATGAGTCTCTCAGGCCTGGGTTTCTAATGCTGGGTTTCTAATAGGGGAAAGCACAAGTCATTGTCTCTGTTGGTACCTTACAGGTACAGTAAATGAACACAGGAAAGGCAGGTGTAATAGGGGAACGGCCATGTAAGCAAACAATGCTGTAAGTGTCCTCCAAGAATGGATCTGGTCCTGGAAGAGCCATCTAAGGATGAGCAGCTGAGGCTTACAAACCTCCAGCTCTATCACAGCCAGGATGCTTTGCCTTCTTTGGGGGTGTTGGGATAACCCAGCCTTGCGTTATCTACTCCAAAACTTGAGGTTTTGCTTGCTCACCGTCTCATAGGAACACACATTTCTTCGGTAAATGTCCTACTGCATTCAGTTAGCACCAAGGGGAAAACTCTCTCCAAAGGCTGCAGGATCCCTGTGTTTGCACAGGGATTCACGGGAAAGGCCAAAAGACTGACAGCTTTCCTGGAAAAGCAATGCTTATGCGATTGCTCTGCAAGCCTGTCAGTCTCCCCTGTCTTTCAGCCACCTCATTTGAGCCCAATTTCACAAAAAAAAAAAAAAAAAAAAAAAAAAAGAGAAATATCCAGAGTCGTTTCTGCCCTGCGCAGAAGGTGTGGCCGCATTCTAGGCTCAGCCTCAGTACGAGACACCAGAGAAGCCCCACAGAGGGCTGCTTCCCTGGCTTTCCTCATCTCCAAGTGATTTATTTATTCTCCCCTTATAATTCAGCCTCGGGGATGCCCCTGCTGCCTGCTCTTTCCCCAGCAAAGCTCTCTTTGTTATTATCTGGGGTGCAGGAGGAGGCCGAGCGGCATGCCCGGAGGTCGCGCAGAGCATCCAGGCTCCTTTGGGACCACGATCCCTGCAGCCTCCCGAGGCATCACACGAGTGATGGGGTCAGGCCAGGCACGGCAGGGCATCTCCCCTCCTGGGCTGCCCTTGTCGGCCCACGTGCAGCTCTTCTCTGACAGCTGAGGAAGAGGACAAACACCTCCGGGTGGCGGCGAGAGACCTTCTCGCCCTGCGTATTTTGCCCGCTGTGGTGCTGTCAGAGGGATTAGTGGGATTTCTAGAGGGGAAGGCACCAGGCTGGTTGTTCGGGATGAGTGAGCCTTACCTGCAGGCAAGCAGCTTCACCCCAGAGGTGCTCGTTCCTCCCTTCGGTCCGATGGAGGCTCGATGTAGTGACGGCAGCACCTGCATCCCACCGCAGGGATGCTGGCAATGGCTGTGCCATGGCAGAAACCCCCATGAGAGGTCCAATCCTGCACCTGGCTGACACCTTCTGGGACACACATTTCTCTCTGTCACGGGGCAAGGGAAGAAAGAAGCACAGATCTGAATCCAGCCCCTTCCCTGCCATGCCCCATGTGCTGTCCTGGTGGGTTCTGGGGGGGGTGGGGGGTGGGCAAAAAGGGGTCAGCTGAGGGGACAGACGACATCCCGATTGTCTCAGTGCTGTTTTCTTCTTCCCTTTCCTCCGGTGTCTTGCAGAGACGGACGACTCTTCTGTTTTCGTGGTGGGGACCGTGCTGTACCGGAACGTGGGCAACATCCTCTCGCTCCAGAGGTAAGAGCTGGTGAGGCCACACCTGGTGCTGGGTCCAGTATAAGAGCCCTGGGCACACTGGGAGAGCTCTGGGAACACTGGGGAGATCCCAGTGCAGGGTTCCAAGGGGCGGCAGGGCCTGGAGCCCCCCTGGCATGTGGAGAGGCTGCGAGAGCTGGGGCTGCTCAGCCTGGAGAGGAGGAGGAGGCTCCGGGGGATCCCACCAACACCTGCAGGGAGGTGCGGGGAGGACGGATCCAGGCTCTTGCCCATGGTGTCCATCAACAGCCCAAGAGGCAAAGGGCACAAAATGGTTCTCCCTGAATATCAGGATGCCCTTTCTGTGATGTGTGGATGAGAGCACTGCAACACAATACCCAGAGAGGTTGTGGATTCCCCACCTTTGGATATATCAAAATAAAATAAAATAAAAATAAAAATAAAAGACATCTCTTGAGCAACCATCTCTAGACATCCCTGCTTGAGCATTGAGGTGGCACCAGAAGACCTCCAGAGGTCCCTTCCAACCTCAGCCCTATGAGGAGGGCTCCGCCTGGTGAGGACAAGCAGCTGGGAGCATCACCAATTTTCCTGCTGATCCCCCAGGCTGCAGAGCCCTGGTCGTCCAGGAAAATATCAAAGGTGCAACGTGGCAGGATTCGGCTCAGTCGTGAAAAAGTTTTGACCCCCACGAACTGATATTCGGGTGGGACCATGCTCATCTATATTAGATTTGCTTGCTGGAGGGGCAGGAAGGTTTTGTCCCAGCCGGGCAGCCCTGGCAGAAGAGGAAGCACGGTGCTGGTGCTGCTGCACCCCTGCCTGCTAGCTTCCTGCTCTCCACCACCGCTCTCCAAGGGGTTCCCCATCCCCAGGGATTTGAGGGGCTTAAGAAATAGGGGCATGGGTGCCCAGCTTCCAACTGGGGAGCTGCCAGCCCCAGCGAGCCCTTCAGGAGCATCACGGCAGAAGACACGCTCGGGGAGAGGCGAGCAGTGGAGCGGCACGCTTGGCCGCACATCTGCCACGTTCCCAGCCACTGCAACCCGCCTCGGGCACCCAAGCTTTTGTGTTCAGCACTCTCTTCCCTTTCCTTCTCCCTGTCTTATGCTCTCTCACTCTTTTTTTTATTTATTTATTTATTTATTTTTCTGAGGCTGTGACTGAGGTAGTAAATTCAGCATCCCAAGGCACCTTCTAAATCTGTTCTGCACTGATTAGCGTGAGCCCATTTACCATAAACACCAGGGCATCTCTTCTCACTGATAATCATTTAAATACCTACAGATTTAGCACTGGCAATGGCAAAAGAGCTCCAAGTGAGTGCAGAGAGGAATTAACAAGCCAGCCAACTGTATTCTGTAATATCTTCCATTACGGCGCTGGGAATTAGATCAGAAGGGCAATAAACATCATTGGCTCAAATGATCCAGCGGTATTTCAGTGTTTTCTGGCCAAGCGGTGAATGAGCTCCGAAAACCAGCAGCTGCAGCACCGCCGCCGCCGAGCAGCGTTCCCACGGGAGAGCTGATTTAAGACGTTCCTTAATTAAAGGACTGTCCCTCTTTAAAAAAATCCGGAGCCCTGAATCACCTGTGGCTATACAAGGCCGAAAAAAAAAAAAAAGAAAAAAAAAAAAAAAAGGATGTAATAGGAGCGGCAGCAGAGCAGTACCTCTTAATTCACCACCGTGCAAATGGACGCGGCAAGAAAAAAGGGGAATGTCTTTAAATAACCATGCAGCCGTGTAGTACCTGCCTACGGGGTAAAAATATTTCTGACCACAAAGGAGAGCAGCTATTCCTGGGTACACGTGAGCATTAAGGACCCGCATCCTGGGTTTGACCACACGGGCTCAATGCAGAGTTATTTTTCCTTAAGGAAAAACAAACAAACAAAAACTAATGTAGATTTAATTCAGCAAACTGCACCAGCTGAGCTCTTCCTAATTGTCCCAGTTTACCTCCCCCAAGCAGCAATCCCTTATCTCAGCCACATTTAGCCCTGTCCCCTTGGACCCAGAGAGCCCTGAGCAGAACCAGTAGCTCTGTGCTCAGAGCTTGCATTTTTCAGGTGCAGATGTGTTTCCTGGCTCTGGGCTGATGCTTGGGGGTAACTTCTGGTTGGGCTGGGATGACTTGACTCTTTAGCAGTCTGCATGGGAGCATATCCTGGGTGCTAGCAAGTTACCACACTGAAAATCTTTCTGCTTTTATTTGCAACACCAATCTTCGTGAGGTCTTCAGCCTTTATAAGGATGTTTCCATGCCACTTTGGTTGTTCAGACAAACACTGGGCAGTGCTGAACCAAGACCTGACCCTTCCAGACCCAGCGACTAATGAAGCCATGCATGGATGTTTGCCTTTCAGCAGCTCTAGGGGTTTTTTTGGCTTTTCTACAGCTCCCTACATCTTAAAGCTTGCAGCTGACACTTACTCCCATTGATTTCCCCCTTTACTCATCCTTTGTAGACTGTTTTTTGTGCTTCATTGCTTCTTCTTTTTGGTTTTAATGATATTTTTTTTCTTTAACTTTCTAAAATAGGGTTGTTCCCTCTGCTGCTGGTGCAATAATGTCTTTCTAAACATCCACTTGCACACCCTTGGATGATTCCAAGTTTATTTTGTGTTGGATTTTGGTGTCCTTTTTATGTTTCTTTTTTTTTTTTTTTCTTATTTTTTAAACCACTTGTCCTTAAGTAACTACAATTCTTTTTTTGGCGATCCTTTTGTAAAAGGAGGATAACACCCAGGCAGAAAAGTGAACAGTTTTGCCAACGCCAGTAGACTTGGTGAAGTTTTGGATGGGGAGAGATTTCCATGAGTGCAGGAAGGGATGTGAGCAGCCTGATGCCGGTCCCACTCTCCTACACATTCCCTCCTGGAAAACTTTGAAGGACAGCCTTTGTCAGCTGCTGGCCACAGAGACTTTTACATATTTAGACACCCGATTCTTTCCCTGCTGCAGAAATAGTGGGATCCCCTGTGTATTAAGTGTCCAGTATCCCGTGAAGTGCCTACAAAGAGTTTGGCTTTTCAAGTACCATCAGCACAGTTACGGGAAGTATCCTCTCCCTTCCTGCTCGTCTCGACAGCTGAATCTCTTGGGCCTGCCAGAATTAATGAAGTATTTGTCTGGTATGGGCATTTAGGCAGCCACACGTGAGAGGCTTGGCCTCTTTGCATTTCCTTTTGATGCTCAGAGGCTGGAGATACATGTCAGTGCCTCTGGTAATGAGCTTCACGTGGTGTCCCACGACCTGTTAAAGGCTACCATGGCAAACTTGTACTGCAAGGCAGATTGAGGCAGACTTTGAGAGAAAGGAGAGAAAGAGAGAAAGAGAAAAAGAGAGAAAGAGAGAAAGAGAGAGAGAGAGAGAGAGAGAAAGAAAGAGGGGAAGAAAGAGAAAGAGAGAGAGAAAGAGAGAGAGAAAGAGAGAGAGA
>CM021698.1:153259261-153273435 GCA_011074415.1 Stictonetta naevosa
AAAAAAATAACTTTTTTTTTTCCACTTTTTGTAAGGATATGAAATGAACTCTGTTAATGTCAGGGCCAGAAAATATATCTGGGACCATGTTATTGCCAGGATAGCTGTGGCCTTTAAGCCCAGTGGCTGCAGGGGTCCATAGCGCGTTTCATAAATGGTCTCCTTCCTGGGGAAATAAATGCAGAGCAGCTGTGCGGGGAGCTGGAAGGGCAGAGGGCAGGGTCCATCACCAGCAGGTGTCTTTGATGGCATTTTAAAGTAATGGGGCCAGTTCCTTCTGCACTGTAGTCACTAAACCTTGTACAACCACTGATGAATGCAGTGGGACTCAACGTTTTGCAAAGGGATGCAGTGGGATTCAGCACTTTCCCCCAGTGGCCATTAAAGCACATCTTCTCACTTCTCTTCCCAGGAACAGCACTGTCCTAAACTCCAAGGTCATCTCTGTGACTGTGAAGCCATTTCCCCGGTCTCTCCTCACCCCCTTGGAAATCGAGTTCTCCCACCTGTACAATGTAAGTCTTTACTGAGAACCTGCACCACTCCACACCCGTGTTTGTTTCTTCCTTGCCAAGACAGGAGGAGCATGATGGCACTGCTTGCACGGGGACACACGGGCATACCTGACCCACATTCACATCATTTCACTGTGAGGCATGGCTGTGGGCAAAAAAAAAAAAAAAAAAAAGAGTACATTCATCAGAAAATAGGCTATGGCAGTGATCTTCCTGGGTGAAGGAAGAGGGAGGGGAAAAATTGTTTTGATTGATGCTTGCAATGTTCCTTGCAGATACCACTAGAGACTTGAATATTATTGTTGTGGTCAGTGCTGTAAAAGGCAGATGAAGATCCCCTCCAGGTTCCCCTGGCCAACCCCAAGCAGATGTACATGATGGACATTTACATACCCCCAGGTCCCTTCTTGTCGTGGGTTTCAGATGTCCTCCTGAGGCTCTGGAACATGAGTATTAGATCTGTCATGTAGCTGCTTTGGACCTTCCAGGAAGAATTTTCTGAAGTGCACAAAGACAGCTGCAGAAGAAGGAATGATAAACGTATTTCAGGGGCTTTAACCACACCTGGCCACCCACTACAGGTCATGGCTCTTTGGAGAACTGTGTCCCACGGCGGGACGTGGTGTATTTGATCCACTTTCCAGAAGGGAGCAGCAAAAGGATTCTGTATGAGAGGAGGGACAAGGAGGGACATCAGTAGGTGGAGACAGGCTTTGGAGTCAAACCCTTGGGTAGTCCTTGTGTTGACAGAGAGCAAAGTGAGCCTTATTTTATTTTCACCTTTTGACCCAAGGGTGAAAGAAGCTGCTCCAAGGGCTCATATCTGTGCTCCACGTCAGACACACCATGCTTAAAGTAGTGGAAACTGTTCAGCAGGACCTGAATAGTTCTTTCTTCTTGCTCCAAATACCCCATAAACAGCCCAGCACTGATTTGCTTCATTTTTTCTTTTTTTTTTTTTTTTTCTCCTGACAGGGAACCACCAACCAGACCTGCATCCTGTGGGACGAAAATGAGGGGTGAGTTTTGTGGCTTTCTCTTTACTCTCACAGGCTGGTGTGCTTCTGGGGTGAGATCCTCACAGTTTTAGCAGTGATGTGTCAGTCTGTTTCAGTTGCTTGCAATCTTTACTCTGTTTTTTCATGCATCAAACTCCATGGCTGGCAAAGGCCTTTGCCCTGGTGGGGACCACTGTTTCCTTCACACAGATGCATCTCTCCTGGTGCTGTATATTAGTGTCGGCTGAACTGGGTCTTCTGCTGATGGCTCTAAATTAACATCGACAGAGCAGTGTTTGGCTCTCTTCAATGCTCACACCAAACTGTGCACTGTAAGAAGAATAATGCAAAATCAGAGCTCACTTGTTGCAAATATAGCCTGCCGTGGTGATGTGTGTGTTGCGCTACTGTGATATAGTGAAGTGATTTCCATGAGGATTGCTGCCACAGCTGGCTGTGATCAGGATGCCTTGAGTGATGTGATAGAGTTTAGCAGGGAAAAAAAATCCAAAGGTATTAATTAATGTGTCTAATGTGGCAGGACCATAAATTCCATATGGAAAATAGTTGAGAAAAACTACTAAAAAAGGGGAAAAAAAAAAGTATTCCAAAAGTGTGGTCTCAAATCCTGAATGAATTTAACGAGGGCCCAAAGTGTTTGATTTAATGGTGCTTTTACTTCGTTAACTTTTGCATCTCGGTTTGAGGACTGACCTGACTCCTTTTCTGCTTACATTCAGTTTCTCCCCTTGAGATCGCGTGCATTTGGCACATGCCTCTGCTTTTATTAATATTTATTATTATTATCTGCAGTATCTGAAAAATGGTTTTATTCTTCCCCTTTCACGCTCCATTAAGCAGCATATACACACATAGGCGGGCAACATATTTACAGTCAGTTCTTGTTGGTCTGTGATTGATTTGGCATGTATGAGTGGATCCAAGGGAAAGCTGAGGAACCCAGGGGAACTCTGAGCTTGTGAAACCACATCCGTGTTACCCACCAGGGCAGCGCTGGTCCCTCTGGCTTACCGGGGAAATTGCTCCAGCACTTGAGGACGGTCGGTATTGAAGAGCAGGGTCTGGACCTCGAGTGCTCTGATGACCTCAAGCAGCAGGACATGGGTGGAATTAATAAATGGGGATTGTACTGAATTGCCTACATGCCAGAGAGCAGATTCAGTCTGTAGGTCAGCCAAAAGGAGAGGGTTGTCTATAGGTGGGCAGCCTCGGGACAGGAGCTTGGACAGGAGCTGGCCTGCAGGACTGAGTTGAGATTAAAGCTCTTGGGTACTACTCTGTTTTTTGGCAAGCCAAGTTAGAAGCTGGAACCAATGCCCCTTCTGGTCTTCACATCAGCTTGGGTTTTTTGTTTTTGTGCTTTTGTTTGTTTGTTTGTTTTTCTTTTTACCATATTTTTTGCTTTTATAACCCTATCTAGCGAGAGGGTGGTGTCCAGAAGGTTGGGGATATTTCTTTCTTACTAACCCCCTTGAATTATTTGAGAAAGAACAAAATCCAGTCTGCACATGGTAGGATTTGAGGTGGGGTGAGGGTATTCAGAGTGGACACACATCTGCTGAAGCTGGAACTGAAACGTGCTCGGCGTGAGAACCATGAAGAGTTGCCCAGTGCTGGACGTGGTTTGAGGAGCTTGGATGCCATTTCAGATCTGGGGGCAAACCAGTGCCCATCGCCTCCACCTTGTCCTGGCAGCTCTGGCTGCTCCTCATGCTTGTTCCCAAGGCTTGGCAGCTTCTTCAGCTTCTTGTCGTCTCTCTGCAGGCGTGGCATGTTAGGAATATTTCAGTGTAACCCATGGCATCAAAGGACGGGCTCAGAGCTAAGAGCGAAGCAGGCAATTTCTTGGCACTGGCACCGGGGTTCAGTTCTCATGGGTGGTTTCCAAAACCCCAGCAGATTGTTTGCACAAATGTTGCCGCTAAAGCTCATCTTTGTGCACGCACACACTTGTTTTCAACCAGCATTTGCAGTCTCGAGCAGTTAGTCTCCAAAATGCTGGTGTCAGCAGATTTTGCAAGGGGATGTTGCAAAGCTAGACCTGATCCCGTCAACTCTGGCAAGGGGAGCTGCAAAGCTGTTTGCACAAGGTTTTAAAGCTGATTTGCCATCACTGCTGCCTCCTGGGAAAGTCTAATGAAAGGCAAACTCTGCAAACCCTATTGTCCAGGACTGAATGCCCACCTCCAGCTTGAGCTGCACCCTGGAGCTCTCAAAGGTTTTAGATCACTGTTTTTGATACTTGTTTCCTGATTGGAGTAAGTTTTATTTTATTTAGGTTCCCCTGGGTCTGTTGCCTGGTACATGGCTGAGATCATGGCTGGCGACTCAGGAAACCCTGAGGTTCAGTTGCACTTACATGGGTTCCCCTTTGTTCCCACCTTCTTCTTCATGCAACCTCTCTCTCTCTCTTTTAACTGGAAATTAGCCCACTGGGTGGTCTCATAAGATGGTTGTGCAAGCGGGCGAATGTCAGAAAATCCTATTTCCCTGCTCTGACCAATTTAATGGCTCTACAGCTCCGTTTCACATGGTTTTTCCCCTGCCATATCCCCCACACAAGCCAGGACAACTTCCCATGGTGTTGCTTACTCAGAAGACACTCCACTCTCTTATTCGGTCTCCTTTGCTGGCTCTCCATGCTCCTGCTCCAAGGCTGTGTCCCCAGTCACCCATCTGAGGCTGCAGATCCAACCTCCATTGCAGCAAACCAACCTCTGGATTTATCCCCTCTTATCCGATGTGACCGACCAGACACAGAGGCAGGGAACTCGAAGAGCTCCTGCCTGTTACTGCAGCCACCTGAGATTTCAGTCCCATCCAAAAGATGCTGTGGCCCTTTAAAGGCCACTTTAAATCCATGGGCCGTGAAGGGTTGAACTGCAAAACTGCAATTAAAACTGACAGTGACCATGTGGGCATGTGCTTCCTCCAAGACAGAGATGTTGGAGCACATTAAAAAAAAAAAAAAAAAAAAAAAAAAAAAAGAAGGAAGAACCCCCCAGTGTTCATTCATTTGCATTTAGATGGATATTTAAGCTAGTATTATTAATAATGGATTTTTGACTTATTAATCCCAGCCCCTACAAGTGACTATTAGATTCGTGGGTGGCACCCCTCCGTCTCTTTTCTCTTCCTCTTGCCCCCAACTCCTCACGCCATCAAATAAGAGGGGAGAAGATCAGGGACTCATTTCTGTAGTGTTGGGTGCTGCAAGTATGATTAATGAGCTTAGCACCGGCTGGGTAATTGAAAGTTGAAATCAGAGAATGATTTGGGATTCTCTGGCTCTCCTCCAAGGGTATTCCTCTGGAGTAATTATTAGCTGCTTAGCACTGCCCAAGTTAAAGCCCAGGCAGGATCTGGTCTGGTGCTTCCTCTTTCTCCTGCTGGGATAGGATGGATGGAGGTGATGGATGCAATCATTTGATGTGCTCTCACGTTCCTGTCCACCACCAGATTTTTATTTCTCACCCGCTGTTGTTTGGCACACCAGGGGGATCTGGCCAGTCTGTGCTGCCAGGGGACTCATCCCACAGGGCTTGCTCTTAGAGGGGCTGGTATGTTCCTGCCACCAACTTTTCTTCACTTCTGTGTCTTCAAGGAGAGCGTAATAACATAAAATAAAGCTAGGCATTATATTAACTGCTCTTGAGATACCTTCTGAGCCTTCACAAATATTTGCATAAAGAGCTTTTCACTCCTAGAAGAGAAAAAGCCTCGGGAATCTGTGGTTTTAATTCAAGGACACTCTTACCTTCCCTTGGGAAGGATCATGTTTTGGTAATTAAAGCCTTTAACCTATCTCATTTAAGAAATGCAGACCTCGCGGTGGAGGAAGGTGCCCCTTGCGTGCCAAGGTTGGGCGCGGAAAAGGTGAGTGGGTTGTGGGACAAGGCTGGGTCGCATCCTCCTGGCTCTGTCCCAAACCCAATCCCCAGCCAAGCTCGGGCAGAAATCTCCCCCTGAGGATTCATGGGGTGTTTTATGATGCTGACAGACAGAGCAGACTATCAATCTGTTCCTCCTGGGACAAGCCAGAGGAGGCCAAAAGTATCGTAAGAGGAGATGCCAGAATTTAGCCCCAGGGTGGCTGCGCTTGTGGGGTGTCTGTAGTCCAGCCATCTCATGGGTGTTGCAGTGCTGCTGAATTACCTGAGGTTCTTAATTTCAGGATGGGAAGCTCAGGCTCTGATCCAGACAGTCCCAAGCTGCCTGAATTCCTGACCGTGTGCCCTGCGTGGGCACAGGAGAGCTGCTCTCTGCTGTGTGCCACAGCACAGCACGAAGAGATGCACACTGCGCCCTGCTAGTTGGAAGCCTCTGATGCACTCAATAAAAAGAAAAGCACTATATTTTTCTTCTCTGTGCTTTCCAGGATTTTAATGCAATCCCAGTCTTGTTGGTTACTCATTCATTACCTTCGGAGTACATCTACAATAGGTCCGTTTCTTCTTGTACTCCCTGCCCAGTGTCACAAGAGAGGACTTGTACCCACAACATCCCACGGAGACTTTCACACCAGCCCATCGCATCCACCTCCAAATAACTTCCCTTTGAAAGAAAGTTCCTTAACAGCAAGGAAAAAGCTTCCTTTTTCTTAACACATCTTTTGCACATCATCTAGTGCACTCCCAGCCTTGCCACGGCCACACATCAAATGCTAACGCAGACTTGCTGACACAGACGGACGAGCGCCCCATGGTACAGGCTGCAAGGCAACGTTACAGCCCCAAAGCCCCATGAGAAATCACTTCTCCCCTCTTTGCACCTCCTCGCTGCTCATTATGCATTATATTTCCTGCTGCAGCACTCCAGCCAGGTGTGCAGGAGCCACCTTGCCGGTGCCACGTCCTTCATGTCACCATACACAAGGTCCCAGCTTGCTTTAGCTACAGCTGCAAAAGCTGCCTCTAGCTGAAAGTAGCCCTGGTCCAGCCCAGCTGACTGTAACTTCAGCGTGTACCCAGGCACCTTGAATTCTGGCCCCAAGAACCCCTTTTTAGGAGTAAACCAGAGTAGCCACAGCATTTCTAATTCAGTGAAACCAGGTCACACCTCCAGTGCCTGAGGTTTGCCTTCCCAGCTTGCTCTCAGGGAGATGAGTCCAGGGCGAGCTGGTGCTGCTGGAAGCCCAGGGAACTGCCTCCAAGGGACTCTTTGGCCTCTGCTGAGCGACTCCCCAGCAGCCAGCACTGTCCGTGGGATGGGGAAAAGCAGGAGGTGGCTTTTTCTCCGGTGCCTTTCACAGCACAGGATGCAGGAGAAGCTGAGCAGCGCGATGCAGGGCTGGTGCTGCTGCCAACACAGCACGGTTTGATGGCTCTTGACAGAGGGGAAAGAGAGGACTCAGGGGCTCTGAAACGAATGCTCCAGCTTCTCCCTCGCTTCCCTAGCAAAGCGATCAAGAACACGAGTGGAATGAATTAATTCTCTTTATGGAGCTGGCAGAAGTCCCACGGGTGCCCTGTCGGGAAGAGGCTTTGGGTTTGGCTGGTTTTCCCCAGCCTTGCCCCGGAGCCGCCCTCTGCTTGGGGCCAGAGCTGCCTCCCAAGGTGGTTTAATGGACACGGGTAATGCTGGTGGGGTGGTTCGGAAGTCAAGGAGCCGGGGCCTGACGGAGAGCCAGAGGAGAGCCAGTGGCAGTCCAGCTTGTCCTCCTGGCCTGTGTGAAGCAGAAATATGGGCTCTGCACCCATTCCCTGGTGCATTTCTCCTGCATTTCCCTTGGTGTTTGCCTGTGTGGCACCTTGTATGTGCTGAGAGTGTAATAACACAGCGCAGGCAGCTGCCTGTGCTGGTGGAGAGCTCAGATTTCCAGCTCCAGGCCCTTGAGTGCAGAATAAAAAAAGGAGGCTGGGGAAACTTGAAGCCCACCCTTGGTGTGCTCCAGCTCCAGTGGGTCAGTAGCCAACAGGGTGTGCTTTTGAAGCAACTTCCAGGCAGGCTCAGATGTATGGAGGAGAGACAAACATCTGCAGTGTCAGGATGCTCAGCACCTGCCACGTGGAAAATTCAGAGCAGAGTGGCCGTAGCTCCATGCACTTTTTTTTTTTTCTTTTTCTTTTCTTTTTTTTTTTCTGGATTGATTGATTTCCCCCTTACGAGTGCAAGGAAGCTTGCCTGGATCCAGAGGAGGGCTTCCCTAATGGTCCTGTCTCTCAACCTGCAGATCCCAGCAGCTTTGTTTCCCTCGGAGCCTCGTTTCTCTCTGCTGGAAGCTGGAGGCTGCGGAGGGAGCAGCCTGTGCATAGCACGGGGAAGGTGTGACATGAGCACAGGTATTTGGACCAGGGTTGTCCAAGGCACAAACAATCAGCGCTAGGTGGAAGCTCAAACAGGCTGTGTCTTCCCAGGTTCTTCTCAGAGCACAAGGAGTTTCCCCATCAGGTTTTCTCGCTCAGATGTCTGGCAAGACTGAGCCAAATTCTGATGAACTTCTCCAAGTGTCTCATTTCTGATAAAATCCACGAAAGCAAGCCAGACATAGCAATGCACATCCTCATCACAACCATTTCAAACAGTGGGGGCTCAGTTTTTCTTAAAATCTCTTCACAACCATGTACGGATGTGATCTTTGTCTTTACCTGCTGAAAACCATTCTGAGTTGGGTTTCTACTGGGTTTCTTACCTGCTTAGGGAAGTAACCACTGCAGGATACTGCCACGTATTCCAGAACCCAGGCAATGGATTGCCCTGGAAATTAAGGAGGGGGCGATATTGCCCCTTCCAGTCCTTGCAGACCTCTAACTTTGCTGATGGGAACCCCTGGGCAGTGGTCAGGGTGCAGAGAGAGGTCTCCGTGCCCATCTCATTGCCTGAGGATGGGCAGGACTGATGGATGCGCTGGGAAATGGCTGAGAGTTGACGCACCGAATAAAAGGAGGGAAAGCTTGACCCCATTTTTGAAGAGGAGAAAAGGGCTTGTTTGCATTTTCACCTGACTGCTCGTGCGCTAGGAGACGAAATGTTCTGTTAAAATGCAGCAAAAGGAGGACGCCGTGCCTGGGACACAGCCTTCGTCTAACGTTGAACTTTCGGTGTGTCTGGGCAAATCAATGTAAGCTTCATGCCTCAGTTTTCCCCGAGTCTACTGCGCTTATAACACCCGACAGCTCTTTTAAATGTCATGAAACCCAGGAATGAGGAGCTCCATTAAGTGACAAGAAATAGGAAAAATGGTTATTGTTACTTATTACTGAAAATTGGATATCTAAACGTGAGATTTACAATTGCACTCGTCACGCAAGTGAGATGAGCCCACATCGTGTCAGCTTTGCCCATCGTGGGAGCAGCAGCAAGGGACGCAATGTGAATTTTAGCCTTCACGGAGCAGAATGGGACCATAGGACCACGCACCTGAGCTACTGGAGCTGGAAGATGGTGCGGAGCCACAGGTGGGGCTGAGCCCTCCTGGAAGGCAGCAAACCCTGTGTTGGAAGGACAGATCCTCCTCCCCTCCTCCCTGATTTACTGGAATTCCCTTTAACCCTCCGTCAGGAGCCACGGAAAGAAAAATATCTGACACAGCAAGGCCAGAAGGCCCCATTAACCCCCCCGGGCTGCAACACGGCATGTAATGATTTTCTGAGTTGTCAAAGCCTTTTCCAATGCTGTGCAAATACTTGGATTCAATTACAATGATGACCCTTCGGATCCCGTGTATTAATCTCCCGGAGCCGCCCTCTGCTTGAGGCCAGAGCTGCGTCCCAAGGTGGTTTAATGGACACGGGTAATGCTGGTGGGGTGGTTTGTAAGGCAAGGAGCTGGGGCCTGATGGAGAGCCAGAGAAGAAATTCACTCTTCCCTGGAGCCCGGCGCCTTGCAGGGAGGCTCCAAGCCTGACCCAGCGAGAGCTGAGGACCTCCTGGGGGAAAATCTGCAGGTCTGAGGACAGTTTTCATCCTGATGTGGATGGGAGTGCAAGGACAAGGTTCATAACTGCAGTGATGAATTGCGCCTGTCCTCAAAATCCCAGCTGCTGTCATCTAGAGATGGAGAAGGAAAAGCTGAGGGAGCGTCACCCACTGCCACCGAGCCAGAGCCCACAGCTCCCGTCCTCTGCCACGGCTCTGCTGGTGGCTAGGAGCAAAAACCAGCTGTGTCCCAAACCAGGCAGACGGGATGCACAGAGGAGGCAAGGATCCAGGAGAACATTTAGTTTTTGCAGTGGACATTATTTATTTAGTGGTGGTTTTGGCTCACATGTCAGATCTTAAGGACTGCTGAGCATCCTTCAAGCCTAGGCAAGGCTCCTGAGTGATCTAGGGGCACGCCGCAGGATTTGGTGCAGGGATCACCAACAGCCTTGTAGTTTTTATTTATTTATTTGTGGTCTGCCTTAATACTACCATCTTTGGGATGTCGTTTGGGATATACGTGCCTTCCAGCATCCATCGGGGCCATGTGAAAGCTGCAGCGGTGCATCAGGGCCTTTCTACTCCATGAGTCCCATGCATGGGTTAAAACTGTGCTGGAGGCTGTGCTGACATTCAACAGCGCGTGCCAAGGGTCTGTTTAGTAGTGCTGTGGCCCAGAGCAGGGGTGCAGCAGAGAATTACAGTGCAAAAACCTAAAATCCAGGCTGCTTCAAGAAAAAAAAAAAAAAAAAAAAAAGAGAGAGAGAAAGTAGCATCAGCGTGGATAGGGGCAGGGCTGCAGCAGGCACAGCTGCAGCATTTTGCAGGCAGGAGCGGTGCAGAGATCAGTTCCAGCAGAGGATCTGCTCTTCAGCCCCAGAGGCGCTGAGGGTGAGGAGGGAGAATTAACTTGCTTTGTCTGAGGCTCCTGTGATGTGACAGAGAGGGGAAAAACCTGCAGCTCAGACATGGCGTTAACTTAGCACGATGGAGCAGGGAATGGTGTGGAGATGATGGGGAGGTGCATCCCCTCGCAGCTTCCTCAGGGGTATTGCATTAATGGGACAACACCTGTTCAGACTTTTTTTTTTCCACGTAGCTCTAAGCAGAAATCCCCACCCACCCCTTTCTTGGAAGCCACTTTTCCGTCCGTTTAGGCGCTGCCGTCTCAGAAGCCTTGTTGCAAATGGTATCGTGGCGTGGGCATTTCCCCGCTTCCCAGTCCCATTCCGCCCGGTTCGTTCAGTTTACAAGTGCGAAAGATGCTTCTGCTAATTGCCAGCTCTGCTGGCTCCTCCTGGGATCTGGGAAGCAGCTGAAATTGTCCTGACTGCTACATCTTCAGCGGCAGTAAAGAGCCGCTGCCGCAGCCGGGGAAGCAGGGCTCGCATGATTCCTATTACTGTCATGCCTGAGCGTTTCACAGCCTCCAGTGCGCTGCTCTTGCAGCTAGAGCTGGACAACCCCCCTCCTTTTCTAGGTCACTTCTGGTTTTGAGTTTTATTTTGGTGTTTGCCTTTACCCAGATTAAGGTTTTAGGAGAGTGTGAGCTGTCACATCCACTGGACGTCTCCTGCCCCATTCTGTTACCCGTGGGCAGGTGAAGGCTGGGACCGGCAGCTTCTCCGCTTTGGTCCTCCCCTGCCCATCTCCTCCCTGATCAGCGCATGATGGAGACCTGGATTCACCAGCCAGCAATGCTGGGAAGGGGCTTTTGGATGGGATGGGGACAATATAGTAAACCTGAACACATCTCCATGCTGTGATTTCCAAGCCATCAGGACCCCTGAGTGCCAAACGAAATGCCCTGATCGGCTCCATCCCCACTACACACACATGCACACACTTGGACACCCTCTGATGTCCAGCTCCTCTCTCCCCAAATGTTTTGTTGTTTTTTGTTTTTGTCCCCAGTGGCTCCTGAAACTTCTTTCTCTGCAAAATCTCCATTTATAATTCCTTTGAGAAAAGCTGAGCAACTCCTGTTGCTATTGCTGATGCTCACTTGCTCCCCTCCTCTGGATATTCCTCTCTCCCCAGCTTCCCATCAAGGTGGGAAGCAGCAGCAGGCATCCTTCTTATTGCAAGCCCGGGCTGATCTCCTCCTGCTGAGGCTCCTGGCTCCAGGTGCCAGCTCAGATCTTGGGAACAGCACCCTGGCAATGCCAAGCCAGAGGACAAAGTTTTCCTGCATTTTATCCATGGTGGTGATGCTCGCGGGCTTCATCCCATGCTCCGTGCCTCCCTTCGGAAAGCAGCTCCCAGGAAGGCTGAATGCATTTTGCTGTTACTGGCTTCAATCCTGAGATCTCAGCGGGTGTCACAGAAGGAAAAAGTCATACGGGATTTCTGAGCTGCCCAGCTCGGGAGACACAGCCCCAGCCCTGCTCTCCCCATGGCCAAGAAGGCTGAGTATTTCAGGGAGGTGTTTTTGGCGAGCAGGAGCTGCTTCGCTCTCTGCAAGGACATTGCAGAGCCCAAGGTGTCTGCACAGGGCTGCAGGAGGCGCAGAAGCTGGGCTTCAGCTCTCAGCCTGCCAAGGGAGAAAGCAGTGATGGATGCATTTGGCACCGGTGTGCGTGAGTGTTAGGAGCAGGTTTTGGGGCAGATTGGGGTGCATGGGCTGGCAGGAAGGAAGGATTGTGCCCCGACTGTGCCTTCTACTACATAATTTCTACATAAAAACCATCCCCGGTGCTGCAAAACACAGACAGGGCAGCGCAGGCGTTTTCCAGTATAAATTACTTTAACCAGCACGGTCATCGTTTGCACTGCCTGGTAATTGGCAGGTATTTAATTAGCCGAGGAGTATTTCCATGTCTTGCTGCTAAGTGGCAAGTCAGAAACTCCCCATCGGGTGAATACCCTTTGGGTCCTCCAAAGCCTCTTTGTGCAGCACGGCTTCATTTCGGCACACAAAATCAGAGCAAATTTGCACAGGTGCCGCAACAGCTGTCTGATTTGGGCAGGTTAACTGGCTGGGGACGGGCTGCTGCTGGAGGTGTGAGATGAAATCCTCTGGCCGGGTGTCTTGGAGAGCACTCTGTCCTTCGTGGTGCCCAGACGGAGAGAGAGGAGGCAGGACGGGTAGGAGGGAGGAGAGAGCTTAATGGAGGGATGCTGCTGGGAGGAGAGATGCTTCCACCAGCCCGCATCTCTGAAAGCCATTTTCATTAGCAGAGAGTGGGTTTAAAAGATTTGGACAGCAATCCAAGGGAGCCGGCAGCGTGTTTGGTTGCCAGCGTCACTTTGGTTAAATACATTCGCAGCAGCAAAGCTGGGAAACGAGTGCCCCTCCTCCCCCGTGACCTGCTTTCCCGAGAAAAGCACAAGCAGCCCTGTGCTGCTCCGCTCAGCACCTGCTCCTGCTCCTGCTCTTTGCGAGTGCTTTGCTCACAACTACGTTTGTCAGCAGGGGAGAGAAGGAGTGGGGGCAGACCCGACAACACTCACCACGTAAAACAAACCCCAGCCCTCTGATCGAGCCGGGTTCTGCCCCCCCAGGAGCTGTCACCATCAACCCTCGGTGAGAAACCATCTGATGGGCAGCCCGGGGAGCTGGGAATAGGTTGTTCGAGGAGAGGGGCAGCGCAATCTCAAGCATCAGCATTTATTTATTAACATTTATTAGTGCGACAACCTCCTCCCTGCATTAGCATCATCTTTATTTCCCAGCGGTTTCCTCCTCTCCTGCAAAAAAAAATCCAAAGCAAACCCTCGAGTAGATTCCTTTGCACACCCACGTCGGCTAAGCCAGAAATCCCACCAGTTTTATGTTTTGCTTTGCATTTTCTTTATCCCACTCTCCCCCAAAACGTGTAACAAACTAGCATGTAGTGTGGCAGGACATCCACGATGGCTAGAGCTGCAGCATAACGATGAGCAGCGATGCAGCACCACTGAGCCAGGATGGATCCAAGCGACCTTCAGGAACGGGCAGCTGCTGCTTTCCAAAATTTGACTTGGGAACAAGGCAGGCACTCCAAGCATTCAGGGGGCTGTCAGCTCTGCTCAGCTCCCACAAAATGCTCGTTTTTGCAGAGCACAGAGGGAAAGGAGGCCACAGAGAAAGGAGGGAGTGGAGGAAAGCACTGACGGGGAAGAAGTGCTGCTCACTGAGCTTGCACCCACTCAACCTTCCTGCTACATGCGTGTGTGCCTCTTTCTGTCCCCTGGCTCTTTGAGCTCTTCGTCGCTCCCTGTGCTTGATCCAGAGCTCACTGATGTACAGCTGAAGGTCTTGGTTTTGATTTTGGTGTTTTCCTGCAGTTCTGACCATGGATAATTGTTCCAGAAAGGCTCAAAGTCTGTCCAAGGAGCAGGGTTGGATTGTAACAGGCAGGGCAAACCACCTAGAAATAACCTGCTCTAACTGTCACCTGTATGGGCGTTAAGTAGTCTTTATTGCCCAGAAGAATCTTATTAGGGTGGCTGAAAGAAATTATGAAAAAGCTTCAGTGTATTAAAAAAAATAACCCCACGACCCCTCCTTTTCCTCCACCTCCACCCTTACTCTCACGGGAACAGGGTCTCGGATGCTCCACTGCAAAACGTGAGCTGCTTGTGCTAAAAGGAGGTGGCAAAGCACGGGCGACCCCGGAGCAGTGATGTGAAGCGGTGCAAATGCTTTAATTTGTGTTGATGGGGCCGGTACCTTCCGTGCCCAGCAGCGGCGCCGAAGGGTGGCCTGTTTCCCCTGCTTGCAGTTTGACGGGGATGTTTGCTGAGCTCCCTCGCTTTCAGCTGAAAAAAAAAAAAAAAAAAAAAAAAAAAAAAAAAAA